>PVKM010003374.1:0-58139 GCA_004027735.1 Carollia perspicillata
TATTTTTAAAGTTATTTTATTGTTGTTCAATTACAGTTCTCTGTATTTTCTCCCCACCCCTCCCCCTACCCAGTATTTATTAATTCATTTTAAAACAACAATAAACCCATTACATGTTAATACAAATTATATATTTTAGTGAAAATATCTATTCACAAAAATATGCTACAAAGAGTGGCATTGATTTAAATGTTTGCAAGTCTCTTTAATGTCTAGGTTATTAGGAAATCTGGATTCTCATATCTGCTTCTCCATTCAGTCTGTTGTGATATGTTATTCAGGTTGAATTATGTGAAGAAAATTTGGCCTCACACAGGTATGTACTTGTTAAGGAAGGGAGTTTTTTAAAAGCCTTTTAAGATATTCGTAGGTATTTTTCTTGATATTATACTATCAATATTCCATATTGTAACTAAGAAACTACCACTAAATCTCAGTTATGGTAGCTTTGTAGTTGCAATATTAATGTAAAACCATATCCAAAAAACCCACATACTAATGAACTTTTGATACTCTGCTATATTATAATCCACTGGCACACCATGCATTTTGAGAGGATTTTTTACTTACGCATCATTTATAACATCATGCCTGGATAATTTGGAAAAGGTTAGTTCTATGTTTTATGTAGCTCTTCCAAATGCTGACAATTTCACTATACAAAGTTTAAAAATTGCATTTGTTAATATCATCACTATTCTCATCATGCAAAGTCCCTAAGTATTGGGAAGTTCTCAAACTTATGGTTGTAAACATAACTTTTCCAAAATTCTAATTTTTGCTCGAAAGCACACAGTTTATTTTTAACAACAAATTGTGTCACATGTTTTTCTTAAAGTAATGGGTTCATGTCATTTACTTTTAAGATTGCTAAATACCCACATCTGAATAACTATAGTTTGTCTACAGTTGCTCTTTCAAGTAAAAATAGAATTCTGTGGAAAAAATGCAGACAGTTTAGTTCAGAGTGCAAACATGTGTGAGTGACTTTCTGCAGGTCCGTCTTGTCCTTCAGTGTGCAGCAGCAGTGCTCTGTGTGTGCCCCCCAGTTCGTCACAACGCGTGTTAACAATATGTGTACCCAGGGGTCAGCATTTAATAAAATAATGCTTACTGCTTCATCAAGCACAAATTGAATCTGTCCAACAAAAAGTAGTGTATTCTTTACCACCCACTGGATGGGGGTGTAGAGTACAATGACCTCTAGGGCCTCCGCCTTTTTTCATGCAAAGGCAGTTGCAGTTTTACTCCCCTTTGTTTCTATACCATCAGTCCAAATGTCAACACAATGAAAAAGGCAAATGACAGTATTATTATGAAAATAGTTTCGACTTATTGGACCACCTGAAATGGAAGACCACATTTTGAGAACCACAGTTCCAGAAATTACCATGTAATGCTTCCTCAACTTAAAGAGTCTACTTAGAATTAATATTGTACCACATAATATAAAATGTGATGACCTTACAATATGATTCTGCTTATCCATTCGATTATATTGTTGCAATATAATTGACTTCTCTGTATGTTTTAAGTTCTGTGATTCGTTGTTATTATTCTTGCTATTTATAGTTAATATTTTTTTTTAGAAACTAAGAAAGAATAAAAGCAATTGCCTTTTGTAATTGCCCACATATTTGTATCACTTCTGGTATCTTCATTCTACCCTGTAGATCTGAGTCTCTATCCGATATCATTTTCCTTACCCTGAAGTCTTTCTTTGACATTTCTTATAGTGTAAATTCTGCTGGTAACAAATTCCCTCAGATTTTGCTTATCTGAAATTATCTTTATTTTAAAATTTTGAAAGATATTTTCACTGCATGTAAATTCTAGGTTAACAGATTTATTTTTCTTTCGGCACTTTAAAGATGTCATTTCTTTGTGTTCTGGCCACCATTGTTTTCTCATGAGAAGTCAGCCATGGTTCACATTGCTTTTCCCTGTATATAATAGCTCTTTTTAAGATTTCTCTTTACTTTGGTATTCAGTAATTTTCTGCGTATTTTTCTTGCCTGGGGTTTGCTGTAACTCCTGAATTAATGGTTGGCTTTTTTAGAAAAATCAAATTTGGATAAATTGTGGGCATTATTTCTTCAGGTTTTTTTTCCTTATTCACATCTTCTCAATTTATGGCTCTTTAATTTACATGTCTCTTAGACCAGTTTGTATTATCCCATAGGTTATGAAGATTTGTACTTTCTTCTCTCTGTTCTTCTGTTTGAACAATTTACACACCTTAAGTTTTTAAGTTTACTGACCCTTTCTTTCTGTGGTATCTATTAGCTGTTAAGCCAACCCAATTGATTTTTAATTTCATAACTGGATATGGGTTGGTTCTGGAATTTTCTCCCAATTGCTTCTATTTCTTTGCTGAGGTGTCCGCATCTATGTATCCATCCTGTCCATGACTTCCTTTAAATCTCTGAACATATTTTGAAAAGCCGTTATAAAGTCCCCGTGTACTAATTCCAGCATTTGGATTTTTCTGAGTCTGTGTTTGATGGCCTTTTCTGGTGACAAGGGTCACATTTTTCTGTCCTTTCACATGCTTGTGGTAATGATAGGAGGGTGGGCATTATAGATGATATCTTGTATGAATCTGGATTATGTTGTCTTCCTTTAAGGTTGAGGTATTTTCTGGCAAGTGGTTAAAGTACTGGCAATTCTTGGTCAGGTCACGTTTAATTTGAGGTGTTGTTAGGGCGAGACTATTTTGGTATTGTCCTGACTATAGTATGACTCTTATTCCATGGCGTGGCATTCCTGGGGTCTTAACTGCATGCCCGAGGTGTTCGGAAAGATCTCTCCATTCTGCCTTAGCCAGAACTCCAGTATCTCCAAGCACGGCACCGCCTGTGTCCAGTCAGCTCTCTCTTTCCACCATCGCCCCAGAATCCTCTTCGTAGGCCCAGTGGAGTCTGTCCTGTGGGTGAACAGCCACCACTAGCTAAAAACCTTAGGAGAACTCTTGCAGGTTTCAAGGGCCTTCTCCTCTGTCCAGCTTCCTCTTCAACATTCTGCTGTACGAAGTCTCACCACCTTCTCAGGACACAAAACTGCTGCTCCATGAGACAGCCACTCTCTGCCCAGACTCCACCTCTGCACTGCAGTCAAGAATGCGTCCCCAGGCAGACAGCAGGGCGAGTGTGGAGACTGACCTTTTGTGTTTCTCTTCTCTTAAGTATCACGGTCCTGCAGTGTCTGAAATGTAGTCCAGTGCCTAAAGACAGTTGCTTTATATCCAGTCTCACCATTGTTTATGGCAGGAGGGTAAGCTCATTACCAGGTATGCTGTCAGGGCCAAAATCACAAGTCCTATACAGAAGTTTTAAATCCTAATTATGAAGATTTTGTAGCTATGCAGAAAAATGTGTATTTGTAGATACACAAATACAGGAAGGGAACTTGAAAAACTTAGTTTATTACAATATTTAAGTGACAGGCAAAACTTCTTATCTTTAAAACTTTTTGTTATTATAACTATAAATTATTGTAGAATTAAGGATTATTGAGTAGTTTTAAGCTGAAACTAATAAACTCTATTTTTTGTTTTACCTAATAATATTTTATTTTTAATTCACTAGTTAGCTAATACATTTGTTAAAGTTGTCTTTAAATTTTGTTGTATAATGAGATTTTTACATACACAATAAGTGACAAAAACAGAAAAACATTCTATTCACATAGCTTCGCTGGGTGATTGGTTTACATCTGATTGTTAAAATTATAGAGGAAGTGACATCACATTCAGAAGAATTGTCTTTGGCTAGAATCCTCAATAACATTAGCACTCAAGGTAGACAGTCGATATGTGCATGTGTATGTGTGTCTTAACTTTTCCAAAGCAAGACAAATGCACAATTATTTATGCTGTTTATAGCCCTCAACTTAAAGCTAAAGTAAGGAATCATCATTGAAGTACATCATTTTTATAAAGGAATAGGAAATACACAAACACACACACACACACGAACTGAAGTCATAGTATAACCGAGCAGATAGGGGCCCATCCACAATGGCACCTTGGTGAATGACCCAACAATCAGTATTGGAAGGAATGGGTCTTCATTTATAATATTTTAACTTTGGGGCTCTGGGAGCACTTCAGCTCAGAGCCCACCTTTCCCATGAGACCCAGCACTTCCCTTGTTCCCCAAAAGGCTATAAGCCAGAAATACCCAAAGTTCCCCATGTTCTTATCTTTTTCAAAGATTTTATTTATTTGTTTTTAGACAGAGGGGAAGGGAGGAAGAAAGAGAGGGAGAGAAACATCAATGTGTGATTGCCTCTCACTTGCCTTCAACTGGGGATCTGGCCTGCAATCCAGGCATGTGCCCTGACTGGGAATCAAACTGGCCACCCTTTGGTCCTCAGGCCAGCACTCAATCCACTAAGTCACACCAGCCAGGGCCCCGTGTTCTTAAGCCAGCTGCGCAAACATTCTCCAGTCCTTCTGGAAGGTACCAAAGTCGCCATCCTCACACACCAGTTCTCTTCTTCAGAATCTGGGGTACATTGTCATCAGTCTCTGTGTTATAGTGCAGGAAAGTATGTGTCGTATTACACTGGAGCATGGCAAGGTCCAGGAAAGGCACAAGTCTCAAGAGTCCAGAAAGAGTTTGGGTTTGCATGGCAGCCAGTCAGCATCTCACAAGGCCAAGTCCTTGGTGGCTCCATAGTCAGCTAGAGCAGGCATGATCAGAACAGCAATGTTTCTCCTTCCCTACTATACCAAGCTGCATGGCAGGTCCTGGCTACAAACTACACAGAGGCTTGCTTACTTCTCCCTCTCATGTGGCTGCTACATCACTCCTCCCTCATGGCTCTCCTACCCTCTTCCAAGCTGCATGACTGAATCCCTACAAGCTGCACAGCTGCTACTTCACTACCAACAACATGGGTCCTGCCTTGCTCCCCACCCTTAGTTTCAAATTTTGATCTGGAGCCTCCTTCATGACTTCATCTCCAACTCCTCCCACTACGAGCAGAATTTGCCAGTTTTCCCATATAGTTTACATCCATTTGGCTGCCATTCCCAGCCAGGGCAAGAGTGACTCAGTGACTCAGGGAGGGAACCCACCTCCCTGGCTATGTCATGAGTCGAGATACACCCTTAAAGTCATATCCACCTAGTCCCTAAGTGGCAGCACAGCTATTAACACAGCTGTTAAACTAGCTGCTGAGTTGCTGTAGATATGCAAAGTATCTTAATCCTGTCATCCATTCTCCCCTATCCCCCAGCCAAGGTTTGTGGGGGGATTATTCTCTGACCCCTGCTCTATACCTCATTACAATTCTCCCCTTTCAGGTATTAGACCCTCTTTAATCTTATAAAGACAATGGGAGAAAGTCTCGAAATCTTCGGGAGCTACTTCCTGCTGGCCATAGCTGCCATCCTACCTACCCCTGGATCCAGGGATCCCTAGCAGAGTGGGGGTGTGGAGCAGAGAGTGGCCTTCACATGTAGAGAAGGACCCTGCAGTGTGCAGGTCAGTTGGCTGTCCCCAGAGGATGGCATGCTCAGTGTCCACAAGCAGGCATTCCTCAACTTGTTGACATCCTTGTCATATTCTAGATGCAAGAGATTTGGCAAGAGGGTTAGAAGGCACAAGTAAACCTATAACCACTAAATGACAAAGGCAGGGACCGATTCTACAATGGCCCACATTAGGAAGAGTGGCTCATCTGGAGGAAGGTGTGCACGACGTGTCACACCTGTCCAAAGCCATTTTGCTCACTATACTTAGCTGGGCAGAGGGGAATATTTTAGGATTCCCCGCTTTTTGATTTCTGGGCCCTTTCTGTCCAAGCCATTAGAGCAGGTAAGAGAGCCAGTTTTAAAGTGAAGCCCACAGGAGGCCCCATACTCACCAAACCAACCACTTAGTTCAGTCAAACGGTTCAGTCTCAGGAGGTGGCACTGCAGATGGGCTTCTTAACTGAGGCCTACACTGTATAAACAACCACTCAATGTAATGAGATCATAGGCTTATGCCCTATTAAAAGAAGAGGAAGAACACACATGTTAATTCACACAACAGCCCACAAACCAGTCTCTGAGTTTGCAAGACTGTCTTTTGGGAAGGCATCCAGTTGCAAGGACTTTGCTAGCGTGACATTTAACAGTGACAATTTGACAGATCCTTCTTGCCTGTAAGCTGAGCATCTCTGGTGATGTCACAAACCCAGTTTCAACTTCCAAATGCAAACAAACTTTGAAGACTAGCTGCACTAGTCCAATATCCACCACTGAGCATTGTGGTTTTCTTTGAATCACAATTTTTCTCCCTAAGATCACCCTCATTGTCATTAAAGGGACTGCATCAAGTCCAGTTTTAGTTTTGCCTGTTTGTTTGCATAAACACAGCTAGAGGATAATTGATCACATGTGATGTTTAAGTCTGCTTCGCTGGACTTTATCCAGGGATCATTTAGACTGACTCTTCAGTCCACCCTTCGGGGCACAGAAGCTGAGCCACACCCACCTGCCATCTGGCCTTGCTTGTACCACCCACTTCTCTTAAGTCCCTGAGGTTTCCCTTGTGCCCTAAGGTTCTTCCTAGCCATCTTTTAGGAAAGCAACCTTCATGCCTTCCCTGGAAGACTGCCACGAACCACATAACCAACCAAGGGACCAGGCTTTCTCTTTTGGGCTTTCACTAGCTTCAAAAGTCAATCCTAGTTCCTCGGGGTTTTCTGGTGACACCCAGAGCCCAGGCACACCTCCTTCAGGCATGACATTCCAGTCAAAGTCTTTGGTTGACAAAATCACCATTGGCAACTGATCTCTTCGGTTTTATGCAAAGAAACCTTATATCATCACTTATTCCTTCAGAATGCCAAATTCTGGATCAGGTACGGAGAAAAATGTAAAGTGTGAAGGAAAATCCTTGTCCCTCAAAATTGCACTTCCACACATTATATCTACCATTACTAAAACCATACAATTTCTCTCCAAAACTTTCACAAACTTCCCCAACCTTCTGTATACCTTTTACAAACCTTCTTACCCATTCAGATTCACTAAAATTTCATTTTCATCCCTTATGCTTTCCCTTGTTCACGTTCTCACATAGCGTGAAGTTTTAACTCCTCCTGGGAAACCTCAGTTTCCTTCCAGCACAAACAGCAAAATTCAAAACAAAAACAGAGTCCCAAAAGAAGAAGGAGGACTAGAGTAGCTTTAGAACCTGTCTCTGTCCTTATCAGTTGGCTGGTGTACTCACCAGCATTCCACGGCACCTCACTCCAACCGTAGAGACACCCTCTCGCAGAGGCAGGCTCTCTCAGGCCCAGTCTCTTGGCAGAGACATGCTCACTTTGCCCTAGGCTGGCATATTCATCAGCATCCCAAATGACCCTTCCTGGTGCTACATGGCAAAGGCATTCTTCCCAGCCGGTTACAGACAACCTCTCCTAGGTCTCACTGGCCAAAAAGCAGAGACAGAGGATTCCCAGTGTACCCAAAACAGCAAGGTTCAAACCAGGGGCCCACAAGATCAGAAACCCACAAGCAAATAAAGAAGAACCACACCTAAGAGCTGAAGTTTCCTTTCCTTCAGGTGTAAAACTTCCACAACCTTTCTATTTATCTTTACCCATTTGTTTTTAACCATAATATGCTTTCAATCCTTGTTCTTTTCCACACTTGGAAGAACTATGCTCAAACTTAGTATCTAGCAGTTGAAAGTCCCTAGCTTTACAAGCACATGCATAAATACAAGAACCACTGTCACTCTTAGATGCAATTCATGGCCCTCAGAACCAGGGCTGTCCCCATCAGACACCAGTTCACAGCTTTCAGGACCAGAGCCATCCCTATCAGAACACAGTTGCACAGAGAACCCACCTGGTGGAGTTCCCACGTGGCAGCAGCACATAACCTGGAGAGCACACCCAACCACCACCTTGCCTACTTCCAATGTGGTGGAGTGGTCACATGCCACACTGAAGCTAGTGGAGTGCCCCTGAGACTCAGCCTCCATGGTGGAGCATTCAGGTGACTTACCCAAAGTGGCGGTGCACCCAGGCTTCTTAATGTCCAAACCCCAGCATGCATGCAGGCCCAGCTCACAAAGCCTAGGGGTTCCCTTCCTGCCCAAACCTACTCCTTTACACCATTCTAGCGTTCCTGGAGACCAGCGCCTTGAGCTGCATTGCAAGGCAGTTCCCTGAGCCTGAGAAGTTCCCCACAGCCATGCTAAAGGGATTGTGGGTATGGCCTATGTGGCTGGAACCTGAGTACAGGTTCCTATAGTCCCATCTGGGCTTGCCAAAACTCTTTGTGCAGCTGGCTTACAATAAGAATATGGGGAACCATTGGGTTTGCTTTTGACTTATAAGGGAACAAGGGAAGTGCTGGGTCTCATGGGAAAACAGGGCTCTGAGCAGAAGTGCTCTGAGTGCCCGCAACATTGGAATATTGTATATAAAGACCTGTTCCTTCCAATACTGATTGTTGGGTCATGCACCAAGGCACCACACGGACAGCTCCCCGCACAGTCCCCCGTCTGCTAGGTTACAGTAGGACTTCGACAACCACAAAATTATAAGACTAATTCTACCAATCATTTTATGAAAATTTCTTACTCAAAAATCCTATCTTTTATTTTTGATATATCTTTCTCAAATTCAAGTTTTCAAAAATTCAGTATATTTAATAATATTCTCTGCTCAATTCTCTTTTTTTACTTTTTAATCTTTTTTTGAGAAAACATTCTATTTAATATAAAGATTGCTGGGTTTTCTTTCCCCCAAGGAGAGTGATGTAAAGTTTGAATGACCATTGGTATATGCCTTAAACATACAGTATTGTTTTCATGTAAATATAGCTTTTTTTAGTCCTCACCCAGAAGTATATTTTTTCATTGCTTTTTAGAGAGACAGGAAGAGAGAGAGAGAAAGGGAGAGAGAGAAATACCAGTTCGAGAGAGAAGCATCAATTGCTTGCCTCCTGGACGAGCCTGAACCAGGATCATGCATGCCCAGACTGGGGACTATATGCACCCCAGACCTGGGATCAAACCTGCAGTCTAGGTATGTGCCCTGGCTGGGACTCAATCCTAACCTTTCGGTTACGGGACAGGATGGCGCGCTCCAACCAATGGAGCCACACCAGCCAGGCTTGTAAAAGTAGTTTTAAAAAATTCTCTCTAGTTGAAGCAGCTTTATAATAGTAAGGAAATTTTAAGACAGTTATCTCTTTATTCCACTATTCTAACATAACTCATTTCACCCAATATGTACATAACTTTATATAGCTGTGATTGTAATACATATTTAACTTTGGAATCTGCTGTTTTAACCTCATGTTATTTCATAGACGTTTTTCCACATTGTTACATAACCTTCATATTTATCATTGCAAATGTCTGTATATTATTCCTTTGAGTGACCATAATTTTTTCATTACCCTATCACTAAGGTTGTTTTTAATTTTTTGCTGTTATTTTTGGTATTTCAGTGAATATCATGGTTCAGATACTTCTCCGTGTGGAACTTCTCTGTTCTTTGGAGTTGCTTTGTGACAATAAATTCCCAGAGAAGAGGCAATTCATAGGTCAAACAGTATAAGCCATTCTTTTCCCTTGGGTAGTGGTAGTGGTGGCTGTTGTTAAATGCCTGATTATTTTCAGTTCATTTGTTAGTTATTTGTTTCTATGCTTAAGTTCTATTGCAGTTGTATTTATTACTTATAAACTTGAGTGATTCTTATTGCTGTCTGTTGGGGTTTGGTATACATGAATTAGGCTTCTCTGATATAAAAACTGCCGTAACGCCGCAGGTCTGCGGGAAGTCCCATAAATACAGTAGGAACGTTTTATGGTGTCGGTGGGGCTTCCGTGGCTGTGCAGTGGAAAATCTGCTCTGCAGTGGCTTCTGGTGTAATATTACCCGCACTTAGCAGTTAAGAAAATGAAGCAACATAAAGAACAGTGTAAGGAAGTTAGAGCAATTTAAGAAATAACTAAATCTACTAAATACTCAGGAAGAAGCAAGTTAAACTAACAGTTTAAAACATGCTTAAAGCTAAAGACCACATATGCTCTCATTGTCTCAGAGCTTGATTCTTTACAGGGAAATTAATTGTTTTCTTTTATTTTCTATATATTGTAGGAGGTTACAGAGAAGAGACTTATCCCCAGCCTTAATAATAATACCTTTTAAATAAATGATTTGTTCTTTTTAATAATATTCTATATACAGAAGGGGGAAGTAGGTTTACAGTCGTGAGTACACAAAACAGAGTTTATTCTTGTTATTATTTATTAATTACTGTAGTATTTTTCATACGAACAACTGTAAGCCTACTTTTGCCCCACCCTGCATATTTAGATGTACAGAATACTAAGTATATAGTTACCAGCTCAGAGTTATTTATGTGATTGTTCATATGTATTAAAATAAGTCAAAACAAAATCTATTCTAATCTTATTAAAGCAAGTGACAAAGCTGCTTAATGATTATTTGGGTTATAAAATATTAAATTTTATTTAAAATAATGTTGATTGAAGTTTCATCTGTGAAGCTGAGTTTTACATTATATCATTTGCTTTTCCAGGAGACTTCAGTATACCAGTTTTAATTCTTTGTAAAGAAAGCAGTTTCTTACCTTTAGCAGGTATATTTATAGGTGGTTCACTGAAACACACCTTCTCATATCCGATTGCACACACATTACTTAAAATAGCACCAAGTTTATCATCATTCTACCCAAACCAACTCCATATTCTGTCGTTGTTACCTCTAGTTTCTTTTTTTTAAATGCCCATCCAAGGATATATTTGTAGATTTTTTTTAGACAGACAGACAGACAGGCATTGATGTGAGAAACATCAATCCTAGGTATGTGCCCTGACCAGGGATCGAACCTGCAACATTGTGGAGTGTGGGGCCATGCTGCAACCAACTGAGCCACCTGGCCAGGGTCCCAGTTTTCTTGATACTCAGTTTTGAGACCTTGAATTCATTTCTGACTCTTGTTATTCTACTCCCACAACATCTGTTTAATCTCCAGTACATAACAGATTTTTCTTTTTTCACAGTGTCTCTCCTTCCACTCCTTTCTGTTTTCCATTGCCGCCACCTTAGTCCTGGGACTCATTACTCCCAGATCACTGCAGCAGTCTTCTAATTGGCCTCCCTCCAGTCCCTCTTCAGTGCCTTGTTCTTGCACACTCCTAAGCTGTTCGCACTTGAGGTCCTCTGATTCTGGCCACACCCAGCTCCTAACTTCATCTGCAGTTATACCCAAGAGAACCAGTCGAAATGAGGTTTTTTATTGTTTCCTGTATAAACCATCTATATCCTCAGCTTCATACACATATCAATTAATTTTAATCAGTCACCATAATGATGCATATCAGGAATTTGATAACTTACCCCTTTCTCCTCAATGAGATAGCTACAGGTATCTATGATATTAATGTTAGTGGTTTTTTTACAATTATCAATAAGCTATATAGAACTTGAATTTTTGAGTATGTGATTTCACTGTTGTTTAGAAAAAATGGTTTATTCCAGGAAATCACATCACTCACTATAGTTCTACCAGTTGCTAAAAGGAAATAAAAACTTTGTAAAAACAAAACCAAAAAGTCACCTCTTTGTAAAAAGATGCTGCTTTTATTCCAGGAAAGACATTGTTTGTGTGTGTATGTGGCAGAAAATATATCTTCTCATATAGGGAAAGTAGATTCTGAGGAAAATGCTGGGCCTTAGAAAGGTGACCCTTTTATATGCTATATCAAGTAGTCTATACTTTAACTGTAAATGAAACCAATTATAGAATTAAGGCAGCCAATAAGAAAAGTCTGAAGTTACTTTAAAAACTGAGGGTAAGTATAAAATATTTTACAACTATTGGAAAAAGAGCATCCAAAAACTATAAAGAATGCCCTGTTCATAAATTAACAAAAAAGCAAATGGATGTAGCTGTAGAGTAAGATACAATAAACCATACCAGCACCCAAATAATAATGCACCATAATAGTGCTTCCAGGACATTCAGCAATTATGTCCAAAAGGTGGCTTTGGGCTTGTAACACAACCAGATTTAGACAAAGAAACCTTAGGAGTTCAGGGTTGTACCAGCATTTATCAGAAGGAACGTCTGATACAAAATATATTCAGTCATCATGGAATTGGTTTGTATCATTCGTCTTTGAATAATGTAGAGTGACAGATGTATCCCCTGCCGCCCTTTTCTGGCTTTTTCAACCATAAAGCATGTTTTACAATTTCTTATTTTTTTATAGGGATCATATGCAGTGGTCAAAAGAAGAAGCAGCAGCAGCCAGAAAAAAAGTAGAGGAAAACTCGGCTGTGCGAGTCCTTCAGGAAGAGCAAGGTAGGCAACTCACTGCTGTAGCGCCCGGGGCCTGGCTCTTCTGTTTGACCTTCTACTAATTCAGTTCACACCTTAGTGTCTTTTCCTCCTTATTGGGTCATTACTTTGGACAGTTCTTTTCTTCTCCCTATGCCAATCTACGTGTTTCACTTGGGAGAATTCCCAGTTTTTCCAGTGTGGTAGTACCAATGTTAATGAAATAAATTATGTATTTACCTTGTTCTTGCTCTTTTTTGGTGTCATATAGTTGCTTTTTCTGGAAGAAACACACACATGGGTGGCATTTCAAACAAGATATGAAAATATAACTTTAAAATTTTCCTCTTGCTGGAAGTCTTTTTTATGCATTTCATTTATTAGGAAAGTTCCACAAATTAAAAAAGTTTGAGCAAAGAAGAAGTCATATCAAAATGTTGCTGGTCTTTTAGGATAAACATAAAGTTCCAATAAGGATTAAAGGTGGTTTTCTTGAAAGGCATTGATATTTAGAGTTTAATTTAGATAAGGCCTTGCCAACCTTCAAAAATGGCTTCTAAAAAATTGATCTATGGCCCTGGCTAGAGTGGCTCAGTGGACTGAGTGCCAGCCTGTGAACCAACCAGAAGGTCACTGGTTCGATTCCCAGTCAGGGCACATGCCTGGGTTACAGACCAGGTCCCCAGTTGGGGGCATGCAAGAAGCAGCCAATTGATGTATCTCTCACACATCAATGTTTCTCTCCCTCTTTTCTTCCCCATTCCATTTTCTCTAAAAATAAATAAATAAAATATTTTTAAAAAATTGATCTGTGCTACTATCACAAAAACAGAAAATGTCTTGGTGAGGATGTAGAAAAATGAGAACCTTTATGTATTCTTGATGGGATGGTAAAATGGTACAACTTCTATGGAAAGCAGTATAGAAGCTCCTTAAAAAATTAAAAACGAAGCTACCATATATGAACTAGCAACCTCACCTCTGGACATAAAAAGAAAAAGAAAGAAAGAAAAACTTGAAAGCAGGGTCTTTAGAGATTATTTGCTCATCCATGTTCATAGCAACACTATTCACACTAGGCAAAAGGTGGAAGCATCCCAAATGTCCATCAACAGATAAATTGAATAAACAAAATGTGACATATAAATCCAGTGGATTATTATTATTCAGCCTTAAAAAGGAAGAAAACCCTATAAACCAGCCACAGAAGGGCACCTATTGTATTGATCCCACTTATATGTGCTATCAAATGCAGTCAAATTCACAGAAACAGAAAGTGGAATGGTGGTTATGAAGGCCTGCAGGAAGGGGAAACACAGAATCGCTGTTTAATGGGTATAAAGTTCCAGAACTGCAAGATGAAACAGTCCTACACATCTGTTTTACATCAGTGTAAATATACTTAACACTGTGGGACTGTAATGATTGAGATGGTAAGTTTTACTTTAGGTGTTGTTTTAACCACAATTTTTTAAAAAGCACCTCTTAAAATGGCCTCTGTACTCACTACATTGCTGGGGAACTTTGCCAAACACCTACACTCTCTAGATAGGATTTCTACCCTCATCTTTTTTAAAATCACTTCTTCTTTAAAACATCTTGGTTCTTTTTTCTTTAAAAACAATAGTTTGTTGAAATGCCAAATACAGAAATTTACACAACTTATAAATTAATTCTTACAAAGCTCAATGAATTTTCCAAACATCCACATTTAGAAATAAAATATTACTGGTAACCCAGAAACTTCCTCATGTTCCATCCCAATTACCATACCTCCCCCAGCCCCTCAGACCTCAGAACAAGCAGCTGCTATTCTGGTTTCCAACACTACAGGTTAGTTTTGCCAGAACAGTTTGGTTCTGGTCATGACCATTTCTTAGTCACTCTTGTAGCAACAGTGTCCCCATTAGATGGAGCAAGTGTCGGCAAACTTTGGCCATGGGCCAAAACCAGCCCACTGCCCGTTCTTATAAAGTTTTATTGGAACATAGACATACTCATTTCTTTGCATGTTTCCTATGGCTGCTTTTGAGCTCTGTCTACCGAGCTAAATAATGGCAATGGAGACCATATATAGCCCACAATGACTGTTTACTATCTGGCCCTTTGCAGAAAAAGTTTGCCAACCCCTGAGACACAATTTTCAGGATAGATTGATCAGCTCTCCTGAGATTCCCTAGGGAAAGATGTTTACATTCCTCCGTGCAAGCCAAGCATTGTGAAAATCACTAATCCTGTCAGTAGTTAACTATTGTTCTAGTGACTTTAGTCTACAATTGAAACTGAGCTAAATGAGACAGCCCACATTGGCTGGCCTTGACCTATGAAGGGGACAGTGCTGCCCTCTTACCCTCTGGCATCATCTGCTATTCCTTAAAGCTTGTTCTCTTTTCTTATTCTAAGTTTGAGTGAGTCCTGGGGGGCAGCCAAGAAAGAAGAGTACTTGATCCACGGAGGGACCGTTCTGTGTTTCTGAGCCCCCGTAGTGCAGCCCGGAGTGGGATGTGGCCAGGGAGTGCTGGGGTTGGATTTGAGGGTGCATACCGTGGCAGTTCTGCTTACAGATCAGCCAGCATTGCATTCCTTTGCAGGAACTCTGTCACACTGTTTCCGAGGAAGTATAATTTTGCTTCTTTGCCAGCAGCTGCATAGACATATTTTCCACATTACTCAAGCTTCTGCTAGGGGCCACCTGGATGTGACAGAAAAGAGTCAAGCCTAAACTGAATTAAAAGTTATCAGTCATCTTAATTCGTTTCCAGGAAGTTGAAAATTATACATAGTATATTTCCTGATAATTTGAAAAATCAAGGATTTTTCTCATGCTCCTTTGAATATTTCTGTTTAGAACATAAATACATGAGCAGTGCTGATAATGTTCCCTTACAGTGCTCTGCATGCGGCTGCCTATTTTGGCCTATTTATGTTAACAATGAACTTGAGTGAAGCTAATGAGAAGGTTATTTTAGGGCCTTGGAAACCGCAGTAAAGGAAAATGACAGTTCCCACAGAACCATAGTGTGACTGAAATAGAAAGGTGGTGACTGGGCTCTCTCTGAAGAAGCAGGAAAAGCAGGCTGGAGCAGACTGATGCTGCTGCTTTGAAGCATTTGCTTTGCTTATTAGCATGTCCAGTCTCTTTCTGAGCAAGTTTTCTGGCTGCTGTGGAGACATAGAACAAAAGATTCCATTTTAAAATGACTCAAAATGATCGGGGTTTCTGCCAGGTCCCATCTGCGTCCCCCCCTGTAACACTACTCAGTGCGGTGGACTTCCTGCCTGTCAGGGAACAAGGAGAGGGACACCCAGGGAGGGTGACTGGTTCATCACACTTAAGCAGGGTTGCACAGAGTAGCAGCTGGAGCTGCTGTGAGGATGGCAAAGAAAGAACACTTCTGTTTCGAGAAACTTCAGTAACAGGACATTACAGTGAGAGGAAATGCCTACCCAGCCACCCAGTCCAGTCTCTGCCAGGGATCATAGAGCTGCTAGTCTGCAGAAGCCCTAGGTGAGGCTTCTGATTTGATATTTAATGTCTCTGATGAATATGGGTCAAGGGGAATAGATCTGTTTAAAAGCTCTGCTCCCAACCTTTGTGAAAACCCAAAGGAAGCTCTGACCCAGTTTTCCCAGCGCCTCCTTTAACCACCATCTCTTCCTAGCTAGGAGAGACCTGAGTCATTAAGGGGGCCAGTTTTCTCCCATCACAGAGTATCCCATTAGCAGGCTATTGTACAAAATGAGCACTGTTTATTGACTTTATCTCACTGGGTTTAATGCCACTGGGAAGAAATACTGGCTGTTCTCCCATGCTGGCCAACTCCCTAGCACATTTCTGTCGGTCTCTGTGTGTGTCAGTCAGTCTGTCCTGTCATTCCTATGTCCCATCTCTCATCCATTGTTTCAGTTGTTGGTGAGAATGGAAGTCAGAAAAACACCCTTACAATACTCAAAATGAGAACTTATCCATCACAACTAATGGTCTTTTTTGCTATGAGATGGTTCACATTTCATTTTTGTGATTAAAATATATAGCATCCAGGCTTTCATTAGCAATATTTCTTTCAATTAGATGCCCAGATTAATGATTTTTCATTCCACATATCCTTTGGTAATTTCTTTTATATTTTATTGTAGCTCATGTTTCTTTTAAAAGCAGGTTAATTTGAGAAATGGGCAAGATTCATTTGGCAGTTTTTGAGTTAACATGATTATATTTTTATAATTTTCTAAAAACATCCCCAGTGTGTTATATCTCAGCTGGTTATTTAGCAAATGTAATGGGTTTTTAAAACTTAATAACAATGGCAGCTGTGATTTTTACTCTAAAATATCTTGGTAAATAACTACCTAGCTAGGATGAGTTATCTATGTCAAGCAAAATAGTAAAAGAATCCCACTCTACCTTTCTTGTGAATGCCTTACCACTTGAGGAGATATCCTGTGTAAAAAGAAAAGTAACTAAAAGTTTCTTGTGCCGATAAATTTAGGGTATTGTTTATAAGTCATTTTTGGCTGTTTAAAATTTGGTGCAGTGCTCTTAGAAATGTACTTTTCATTTCATAACTTTAAAAGTTTCCCTTTATTAGACAGTGAACTTCATCAGTGACATGTGGAAATTTCCAACTTTGAGAGCTCGGGTACTTGCGTAATTGATGTGCAAAAATAACTTTAAATTGCTTTTTGTTTCACCGCAACTTAGAATAAATTTTCATAATTCATATTAATCATATCATATATGTCAGATACGTAAATGGTTTAATTCTTTTTCTAAGTTGTGATATTCAGTGTGATTCAGAATGAATTCTGAATATTTAAGTATGATTACTGTGTCATATTCCTTCTTCCCCTCAGCAGTTCTGTATTAATAAGTGAATAATTGAGAAGTTGCTTCATCTGGCTGTGGTTAAACAGATCACTACATCCCTTTTATTGCCACTGGCTTAGAGCAATTAATTCTGATATGGCAACCTAGGAATGTGAAAGGAAAAAATGGTCCTCTAAGGAAAATTGACCATCGACAGACCTGTGTAGATCAGTTGGACAAGATGAAGACAGGGCAGATTTCTTCGCACTATATTCTTTTTTCATTATTGGTATGAACTCGAGATAAGTTAACGGCATTTTGAAACTAACTGTTTCACTCATGGTCAAGAAAGTAAATCTTCAAAATCCCCTGTTATCACAGATACTCTTTCAGTTCAGGAAGTTAAATCATACACTGAAGGTATTTATGTTGTCTCATAAACATAATTACGAATTTGATTGAGCTCCTGTGGGGTCTCAGAAGCTGTCACACATTGCTGGCAAGTATGGCATTTCCAGAATTGACTGGCGGTATTGCTGAAAACGCAACTTGAAAAAGAAAATATAATGTCCAAACTGTTAACCTTTCCCCAGCCTATCCTGGATGCTGTTTCTGTTTTGATTTTGTCCCACAAACCTATCTATTCTCATAGAGCATTTTATGTTGTCATTGCTCACCTCAGTTTCATCATATAACCTTGCATGATTTATATTTTATATAATTTAAATGAGGTTTAATTAATTCTGTATTTCTGACCTATTTTTATTAAGATTCTCTCCAGTCAACAAAGTTCTAATCTTAATTTGATGTTTCATAATGAGAGGGAAGTACAGAATCAGAAAAGCAGAGATTAATTTCCAACAGCATGGGTGGACCTAGAGAGTATTATGCTAAGTGAAATAAGTCAGAGAAAGACAAATACCATCTAATATCACTTACAAGTATGTGGAATCTGAAGAACAAAGGAAACGAACATACAAAATTGAAACACACAGATGCCAAAGACAAACTGACGGAGGCCAAAGAGGAGAGGTGTTGTGGGACGAGGTGAAATAAAGTGGTGAGATTAAAAAATACAGATTGGTAGTTAGTTACAATACAGAGCAGTCATGGGGATGTAAGGCAGAGCACAGGGAATTTGGTCAACAATATTGTGATAACTGTCCGTGGTGCCAGGTTGGCACCTGAACTATCAGAGGAAACACTTTGTAACCTGTATGCATGTCTGTCCACTGTCTGTACACCTGAAACTAATACAAAATAGTTTGAGTACAAAAATAAAAATAAAGTATCAACAGAAACCTGAAAACAAAAACAAAAACAGATATTTTCAGAGGTATTTTGGAGGGAGTTACTGTTTTGCATTAGGAAGGCAATGTACTGTAATGGTGTTAAGAGCATGAGTTTTACAGTTTAATAGACTTGGACTGGGTCCTGGCTCTGCTGGCCCTTAGGAAAAATTTTTAACCCCTTTGACCTTGAATTTGTTTGTAAGTTGAAATACTAGTATGTCCATTTGAGAGGTATTATTAGGATTAAATGAGAAGAAAAAGTCAAGGAAGGCATTGGACAAAGCGCCTGGCAATTAGCTACGCTTAGTGTGTGTTAATATAATTGTTATTTTCAATGATGTTATTGGTGTAATGGTTTATGCAATTGTTTGGGTTTTTTCTCCCAATTCATGAGTAGGAAATACTTGAAAAAGGCTTCAAAGTTTCTACATCCGCAGACATTGACCATCATCTTCTAGTAGTCATCAGATTCTGTTTAAAGATTTCGCAGGCCAGGCCTGAATTTACACACTTAATGTATTTGGATTCTGAACCAGATTCCAGTCACTTGCTACAGATTCATTTTCTCTTTAAATTGTAGAAATCAAAACAGTAATATAGGCTGATATTTGTAACAGCAGTCTTATCCAAGATTTTGTAGTGTATAGAACTGATAATGTTTAATGTTCTCTATAAGTTCTTGGGGTTTGATAGGAAAGTACACAGATTTTTTAGAGCTTGACGATAGAGGTACATTCAACTTCTCATCAGATGAGGAGACCGTGTAGGCAAGTTGAATGAAGAATCAACTAAAGTTCTTTCCCTTTGTGTAAGATGTAGATAAAACTTTACAAAAAGGCCCTGGCTGGTGTAGCTCAGTGGATTGAGTGTGGGCCTGCGAACCAGACGATCGCGAGTCGATTCCCAGTCAGGGCACATGCCTGGGTTGCAGGCCAGTTACCAGCAGGGAGCACAAGAGAGGCAACCATACATTGATATTTCTCTCCCTCTCTCCTTCCCTTCCCCTCTAAAGATAAATAAATAAAATCTTTTTTAAAAAGTTTATTAAAAAAAACTTTGCAAAAGGAAGAACTACATAATAATTATTAAATTGTTATCGCTCCAAATTTTCATCTGATTGTAATATATGAATGTAAAATAGATTTTCGAGTTGCAGTCAGTGTAGAGACCTTTCTGTGTGAATGTTGTCTCATTATTATTCTTTAAATTTTAATTTCTGTATAAGGTTACTCTGTTTTGACCTGCCTAGTTTCCTTGGTCATGGTTTGTTGGGTATTTGAGATATTTCCCACTTCTTCCTCTTATAAATAGCACTGCTATAAATATCTTTTCTTTCAAATTACTCCCCTGCTGTCTACCTCCCTACCCCCAATTAATTCCTAGGGGAATATTCTGCAAATTAATCAAGGTATGTTTTACATTCTATTTACTGATAGTTAGGTTCAAACTCACTTCACAAGTAGCTTGCTATTGGAAACGCAAGTACTATAGATTTGACTAAATGTAGGTCTTGTTAGGTGGTTGCTTTTTATAAGCAGGAAAATCTTCTACCGTCATAGAGTAAGTTACAAAGAGAGTTTTTAAGGTAAAAGGAAAAATATAAGGTACAGGAAGACCCTGGGGAAATTAGGCAGTTCCTAATTCCCCCTGAGTCTGATTTTCAGAATGTCGTTTTGTTTTCTTTGTATATCAGGTACACTCCAAGTTTTAAAAGCAGAGAGGACTATTGTGAAGGTAAATATGTAGCAGTTTTAGGTTATTCATAAATAGGGTTCCTTCCATTAGTGTGGATGTGAGTATGTCTTGGACTCAACGTCACATAAATCTTTTGTTACAGAGATCTACTTTCATTTTTCAGACCTTAAGTACACATGGGAGTCTCTGTCTTTATAGCAGTCCTGCTGCCAGACACAGTTCAGCCTTGATGGGAAGGAAGTCTTGTGGCCAAATGGGTGGAGATCCATGGTACAAGGCCATAAAGATAAAAATGGAAAGAAAAGAAAAAACAAGGGCATCAGGACGCAGCTCTGTAACAAAGATAAGCCCGATTATCGGCATTGCTTGTTCTGAGGGTAGGGACCTCTCTAAACTTGTGAAAGAAATGAGTTTGTTATTTTTATTTTTAGTTTAGTTTAATTTATTTTTGGTTTACAGTAATTGCACACAGATCAAAATTCAAATGAAAATTAGGAAACTGCTAAGTTTCCCTGTTTGGGGGCAGCCAATATTACTATTAGGTGATTATCCTTCCTGAACTATTCTGCACAGACACAAGTAAATGTGTACATGTACATGTGTGTGTGTTTCTGTGCATGCACACACACGCTTTCTTTTTTTTTTCTGTAACCAATGGTACATCATAACATACTGTTCTATACTTTGCTTTTTCACCTAACACTGAATTGTGGAAATTCTGTATCAGTAGGTTTTTTTATTCTTTTGAAGCACTTTAAAAAGATCACGTGCCTACATTGGTGAAAGTAATTCTTAAGCCATGGATTAGGCCCAGGGAGTAGGCCTGGTGTATAACGGCACCCAAGAAATGTTTGTTGAATGAGTGAGTGAGGAAGTGAGTGAATTATTTTATTAATTTAAGGTACAAATAGAATACAGGCAGAAAGCTAAAAATTCCCTCCAGTTTTGAGACTCTTGACCAAACTCTGACCCTGGGATCCAGTGACATCTAAGGGATAACATCACAGAAGGCATATCTCTTTTAAAAAGCCATCAGAAATTCTCTTTAAGGCTCTATGTTGGGAGATGTCAACAGGAAGAGATGCCTCTGGAAGTGGGGGAAGAATGGAGGTGTGGGATGGCCCCTAGATTCCAGGAGCCAGGGTGCATGTTATACAGGGTCCCAGTTCTGCTGTGATGGGACTCCAGGCCCCCGGGCTGGGTTCATCTGTTCTGTGCTGTTTTCCTTCCACTGCAAAACAAGGGTATTGGGGTAGAGTATTTCAATGGGCCATTCTAGCTCTAAGATTATGTAATTTATAATACCACAATTTCCTGTCTGATTACCAACTTGCACAGACATTGTGTTGAAACTGCATTTACACAGATAAAAAATTAGGTGTCTTTTCTCTAAGATAATAAAGAGACTTATAGGTTATTGGTAAAAATGTGATTATGAAGATGCCAAGATTAGACTGTTGAAAGTTGTTTGCAATAATTATATTCCTCACAAAAACCTACTGGCCAAACTATTGAGACAGAAACAGATGAACTAAATACCCCACACTTTGACACACTTTGAAAGAATTAATACTCAGTAGTTTTAACCTTTAAGAGTAAAAAAATCAGATAATTATAATATTAAAGTTATTCCATAGTAAATATAGTTGTTATAAATGATAAATAATGCATATAATATACTTAACAGATTTAACTATTAAATATATCTTGCTATTAAAATAATTAATAGTATCATTCATAACAAAATAAAAATTTTCTCTTTATTTTAGTTAAGTATGAGAGTGAAGCTAATAAATATTGGGACACATTTTACAAGATTCATAAGAATAAGTTTTTCAAGGATCGAAATTGGCTGTTGAGGGAATTTCCTGAAATTCTTCCAGTTGATCAAAAAACTGAAGAGAAGACAGAAGAATTATCATGGGACCATGTAAAAACTAATGCTGCAAATGGCTTCTCAAGAAAGCACTGTCCTACTGTGCCTGAAGAAAAAAATTGTAAGGAAAGTTTTAGCTTGTCAGATGGTCAAAGTGAGGCGGAATCTGATTTTTCCAACCTTGACCCTGAAGCACACAGAAAAGGACCCCTGGAGACTGAGCTGTTTCCTGGTAGCAAAGCCACGTTCAGAATCCTGGAGGTACGTACTGTGCTGCAGGGCAAAGACGGGAGGTGGCGAATAGCCTTGAAGTGCACATTCCGTATCACTTTATTAGTAATCCAGGTTTTTCTCAGGGGCGAGTGATCAAATCTAACTGAATAAATTTTCAGGATACTTTTGTACATAAAAAAATTTAAGGAAACTTATCTTTAATTAGTCAGGTGTTAAATGCATGATATTATTTTTTTTTTACTTTGTCAGTTTTAATATCTAACTTGAAGGCAGTTTTAAATACTAATAAAGTTTTGGCCTTAGCTTCATCATCTCTTTCTGTTATTACCCCTTTTTAGGTGAAATAGAAATGTGAGCTATATAATTTGCTATAATTTGGTGTGGACTTTGATTTTCTATTTTTAAAAATACACTTCTTCCTTCTGATTATAAAGGTAGAACATGTTAATTACAGAGAATTTGCTAAAGAGTAGATAAGAGAAATAAGATTATCTGTAATCCCACTGTTAATATTTTACTGACATTTTCTCTTTTTATTTATACTGTTTTATATAACTGAACTATAGTTGGGGTCTTGTTTTGTGTCTATTTAATATTATTTCATAAATTGTTTTCCCTATCTATAAAATTTTTCTATAAATATTTTCATGGCAGCAAAATACTTTACTATGTGGAGTACTATAATTCTACTTATTTTTTTTACACTCCTGGGCATTAAATCATTTTCAGGTTTCTATAGCAGACATCTTTGGGTATAGACTTTCTCACTTTTCTTTTATTATCTTGGGTTAGATTTACTGGTTCATAATTTATATAAATGAATTAACACTCTTAAGCTATATTGCCAGATTGCTGTGTAAGGAGCTGTACTAACACAGTTCACACACATTTCATGGCAACCTGTGCGTGTTTCTTCCCATCCTCATTGATTGGAATAGTCTTCTTTTATTGCTTTCCACTTTCTAAGACAAAACATTACATTACACCTTGTTTTAATTTGCATTCCTCTGATTATTAAGCAGGTCGTATAGTTCTTCGAATGTTTAGAAGCCGTGCGTACTTCTTTTGTGTTCTCTTTATTTTCTTTGCGTATTTACCCGTAGTTGTTTTTTTAAAATGCGCTCTCTACCCTTTATCATATTTATTGCAAATGTTTCTTTTCACACTATGTTGGTCATCTTTTAATTCAGTTTATTTTGGTTTTGGTGTGTAAAATTTTTAAATGTTTTCATAGTCAAATGTCTCAGTATTTTTCTTGTGATTAATTCCATTGCTTTTGAGTTTAGAAAAATCTCCTATATCCAGAGGTCCAGTAAATTTCTTGTAGTTTTTTTTTTCATTAAAAATCTGACATTAGGAACATTTAACCTGGTTTCATATTTATTTGTTCTTTGATTTTAGGTTGGCTGTGGTGCTGGAAATAGCGTTTTTCCGATTCTGAACACTTTGCAGTGAGTTTTATATATGTATGGGATGTTGAGAAATTCTAGGAGAATGTTGTCATGTATATACTGGTAGAGTTCTTGTTTGCATATAAATAAAGACTAAGGCAAATTTCAAAAGCAGTGTCTTAGTCTTAGAGCTTAATTTCAAGTGAACTGGAAACTACTGTGAAAGTAGTGTCTCATGGCCATGGATTGTCCACCTCAGATTGAAGTATTTTCTTCAACTCATGTTTGTGCAGAAGTGTAAATAAGAAAAGAACAAGAAAAGGCCAAGAGATTTAATCCTACCACTAAGCTGTGAATTGCTAAACTTCAAAGATTTCCTCCTCCAGGACACATAGGTGTCGTTTTACACTTAAAGAATTGCGTTTAAAGCTTATATTTTAATCCTCATTTTATTGTTATTACTGCTGGAGCCACACCCAGGATAAAACCTTTCGATGTCAAATGATTGTCTCTAGACTTGAAATTGTTTGGGGCAACACCAACTAGCCCTGATAGTCAGAAAAGAAGTTGAGGATGGGGACGGAGATGTCTGCCTGCCCTGCCCTTCCTGTCCCACACCTCGCCTGAATGTTTTAGTATCTCCACGACAGAACACGCCTTACAAAACTTCTCCAACACCTTTTACCTCGGCTGGAAGTTTACACAATCGCTTTTACATTATTTTTCCCTTATCAACCAACAGAAGCACATTCTAGGACATATTCATTAGAGGAAATGGGAGGGGCGTTGAGGAGGTGGGGAATTACCCATTATCCTAACACAGCTGCTGACAGAATTTTTGTTGTCATTCTTTTCAGTCTTTTCTCAATGCATACTTCTTAATTTAAAGATGCTGTTTTAATTTTAATTATGAAAATGTAAATACTTTCAGGAAAGTAAGGAGTTACACAATGAATCTCCATGTAGCCACCACCTTGATTCAACAATTATTAATATAAAGCCAACATTATGACACTTTTTTTTTAACTATGATGGGTCTTAGGATGTATCCCAGAAAGATCAGGGCATTCTCCAATACTATTATAAACCTAACATAATGAAGAGTAAGTATTCCCTAATAGCATCAAATTTAACTGGTTAAAGTAGGCAGGCAGAAGTGGTGCTGGCAGGTTGTCAGTTCTGAACGGCCTTTCTCCTTCTGTACTTACTTCCTCTGTTACCTCTTTTCCAATTTCTGGGCTGAAATTTCCTGTTCTCTTAGCACATAGCCAGTGGTCTCCAAGCTTGCAATACACAGAAATCTATTACATTGGCAGTCGATTATGTGTTACTTTATGACTCATCTCAAGGTTTTATTTAGCATGTCATTTCTTTATACCTTATCTCTCCGACCAGTGTTTATATTCCTTTTGGGAGAGAGCATATTTTACCCTAATCTGTTTTTCCAGGTAGTCTAGCAGTACCATATAGATGGTTTGAGCTCAGTACATATTGACTCATTAATATCTCTGATTCCCCACTTGTTAGTTGTATTTTTGCCTCTCTGCTTTCTTTCAACTAATAATTGCAAGCACTGGCCTCCTCCACTCCCTGGCTTTTCTTGTCTGTGTCTTTGTTTTGCCTCATATTCCCATTTTAGACATCACTGTACCTCAGTCATCTGAGCTCATTAATTCGTCCTTTAAAAGGCAACCAGTGCCCTGGCCAGTGTGACTCAGTTGGTTGGAGCATCATCGCATGCCCGAAGAGATTACAGGTTCAATTCCCAGTCAGGGCACATGCCTGGGTTAAGGGTTTCAAATCCCTGGTCGGGGTGCCTATGGGAAGCAGCCAATCAATGTTTTTTTCTCTCTTTCTCTCTCTCTCAAATCAATAAACATATTTTAAATATTTTTTTAAAAAGGCAACCAGTGATTAACCCTCCCAAAGGAAGATCAGACATTTTTTCTCCACCTAAGAAAAACTGTAATGGCATAATCAATAAAATGTATTTTAAAAAAAGAAAAAGAAATTATGTTTTATTGTACTTTTGGAGAGTATAGAGTTAATGTTTTACATTTTCAGGATATTTTACCATAATTACACCTTCAGAATTGAGAAGTCATATCATTCTCCAAGGGTCATTTAATGCTTAAACCCCCTTCCAGAGAGTGCTTGGTGGTGTGGTGGTAGTGGTGATATTTACACCTGCTTGCTGGGAGAAGGGCCAAGGCGGTCAGCTGACTTTACAGAAAAGGTCTGAAATGTCACTGCGTGGTCACAAGACTTCAACTTGGGCTGCTGATGCAGTGGGAACTCAGCCTCAGAGGTCATGCTGCTACCACAGTAGGACACAGGGCAAATGGCCCATTCTTTCCTTTAGCAACTCGACCGCTGTGCTGTGTGGGCCTTTAGTGACCACTGCCCAAAGGTAGGCTGCATAGCTTTCATAATGAGCTACACATGGCAGTGTCCAGAGCAGCATTTTGAGTTAAGTGGAAGTTTTTACAGAACCCTGTTAAATTCTTACATTTCTAAGTTCCTGGAAGGTAGAGGGAGAACTTCCTTTAATATTATGCTAGTGATAATAATAATAGCAACAGTAAAAACATAAGAATGACTAACAGTTATTAGGTGCTTGCTCTAAATTAGACAGCTTTCTAGAAACTCATATGAACTCATCAATCCTTTTAACCACCTCAGATGCCATGTTTATCTCTATTTGAAGGATGAGGAAACAAGAGTTTCAGAGAGATGAACTATTCCACGGTCACACAACTAAGTAGTAAAGCCAGGTCTCCAGCTTCAGGCAGTCTGGTTCCAGAGCCCAGCAATCACCAGTCACAAATACATGGATGTCATGGGAAACGAGAGGAGTATGGCGGCAGTCAGTCACTGGGTTCGTGTGGGGCAGACGGGAAAAAACAACCAGTGCGAATTTTAACTTTGATTCTGTGCCGGTTAACTTTTTGTGACCAAATTCTGTTCCTCATACTTAAATTTATTTGGACAGATCTTAAATCAAATGTCAATCCCTAGTGCCACAGAACAAGTGAATTATACATGAACATAGTGGTCATCAATTCGCAGCATTTAAGAGTGTAATCTGAGCCTGGGGGAGATTTTGCTAAATGCATATTTGTGCTTATAGTCCATATTTATTTAAAAGTCCTCTTTGCTTGAGGTGCTTCCTGAATCAAATCAGAAGTTCTGATTGTGTGCCTCAAACCCTCTTGCACATCCTGCCTCATACCAGTCTGGGGTCTTGGGATCAGCTCTGCTCCTCATCCCTGGACTGTTGACTCCCCCCTTTAACCCCTTATTCCCTTCCCCTTCTCCCCACTTAGCAATGCCATCCTCCTTCAAAATTCTTAAGACTCCTGTCTGTGGATAGGAGCCAGTCCTATCCACACCCCTATAGTAGTTGTGTTAAAACCAATTATGTCCCTGAGTAGGCTATAAAATCCACTACCGCCAGACGCAACATGAAGGCCACCCATAAACCACTATATAGAGAACAATATTTACAAAAAGGAAATAACAAGCCAAGTGTCGTCCAAAAGTCTATTAAGGACATACTTATTAACTAGTTCAAACCTAGTTTTTGTTCTTTTGCAGTCTGAGCATATCTGAGTTCTGGATTTCAGTGTTTCCCTTTGTGTTTATAGGAATGCTCCAGAGTCCTTTCTTTACTGTTGTGATTTTGCTTCTGGAGCTGTGGAGCTGGTAAAGGTAGGCCTTGCACTTTCTTTAAAGAGAGCCACGTAAGAATCTGATTTATTTGCTGTTGAAGTGATTGGCTGGGGTGGGGAGGATGTTTCCACCTCAGATGTTATCTGTGACCATTTTTAACTGAACTTTTACTATTTCTGGGAACCATATGATCAACTGATGCCTAAAATATAACCCTAAAACAATAAACGATGTTTTGAATTTAACATCGAGTCGAAGGGACTAGTACAGCTGGAAAGGCCAACAGCTCTGGCAAGGTGGTCTTGTTTGTATTTATATCCCTGAAGCCTTATGCACAGTCCGGCACAGAGCAGGTGCTCATTGAATTTAAAATTTTGACAGAAAAACTACTGAAATGTCCTAGAAGTTAAGGAAAGATGTGGGGAGCCTGGATTTATTTGACTGCTCCCCAAATACTAGTGACCATGACCTTATCAAGGGGAGGTACTGCTAATGTTAGGATATGGAAAAGGAAGGGGAATCCTGCAAACAAAAATGTGTAGTGAACACATGGAACGTAATTTCTGATAATAAGAGTAACAGTTATTCATCTTTGACTTTTTCTAAAATACTGAAAAGCCTACAGGGGAAGATCAAATTTACTTACAATTACACATCCTAGAGTTCGAGGGTGAGTCAGTGTCATTATTTTGGTATACATCCTTGTACTGTTGTTTTTGTAGATGAATTGTGTGTGTGTGTAGACTCTAATGCAATCTTCTAAAATATAGTTTGCATACCCTACAATTTGCCATTTTAAGTATATAACTCAGTGGTTTTTGGTGTATTTACAAGTTGTGCGGCCATCACCACTGTCTAACCTTCGTCGTGTCGTGCACTGAGAGCCCAATGAGGCGCGGAACACGCCGTGAGGGAGAGTGCCGAGGAGCCTGGGACTCACGTAACACAGGGTTGTGTCCCAACAGCACCGCTGCCGGGGCAGGAAAACTGCCCAACTCCACTGTAAAAATGAAAGAGGGATTGCGATCAAGTCCAAGTGTTAGCTGTAATTTTTTATGGCAGCGTCAAAATAAGCTAACAATACTGAATCGGAAATAAAATGCATTCACATTCGTAGAGGAAAGGCACTTGGGAGAGTACTTTTTACTTATTTGGGAGAACTAAAAAATTGACCTTTTTTATTTTAAGAAAAATACTATAAGTCTAACGAGCCTTTTTTCTTCTTCGTATCCCTTTATCACGACAGTCGCACCCGTCCTACAGAGCAGCCCAGTGCTGCGCCTTTGTTCGCGATGTCTGTGATGACGGCGCACCCTACCCTTTCCCGGCCGGGACCCTGGACGTCGTCCTCCTTGTCTTCGTGCTGTCTTCTATCCACCCCGACAGGTGGGTGACGTCGGAGAGGGCAAAGCAAAAGTGCGCAGCCCCTCTGTCAGTGGTAGTTTTTAGAACTATCAAGGCAAAAATGACAATTCTTGAATTTATTATTTAGTGAACTACATTATGTATAATATGCAGCCTTTTAAATACAGTTTTTTCTTTCTTCAGACTTTTAGAAAGAAACTGGTCAAACGACTTCATTAATGAGCGTTCTGTCACTGTCAGAACGAAGTGAGCACATTCCGACAAGACACATACCTATTAGAAGTGACAGTGCTTCAAGGAAATTACAAATTCCGAGCAGCCTAATAGACTGCCAAGAGGGAAATTGTACTTGGTGATCGGAAACAAACATCTTTGATTTAGCGTCTTACTGAAGGTTCATGAGGAGGTGGGCTGGGAATCCGCTTGGCTTCACACGGGTCTGCCAAGGGGCTTTAGGAAAGTTGTTTTAAAGAAGCGCACTAGGGAATTACGGATTATCAAGATTTGCCAGATTAACCTCGGACCTTTATAATCAGCATTGACCTAGCGGCATTATTTAAATATTTATGACTTGAGTTTTTGGTCCACATGTAATGTTCTGAAACAGTCAACATAGCTTTTCTCCTTAGAGGAAGCATAAAGAGCTCTTATCAGCAATTAAAGTGATAACTTTTCTTAAAATTCTGCCATCTCGTATGTATTAAGGCCCATGTGTGGCATCAGGGGATGTTGTGCTTTCGTAAGTTTTCTTTTAAAATTGGGTTTTCTACTGTGGGAGTAGATTCAGCTCCAGGAAGGAGCTTCTGGTAGTAGATACAGACTTGACCTCAGCCGCTTTCTGTCTGATGAGTGTGGTCCTTCCCCAAAGCTGAGTTACAGTGCCCGTCTTTCTTTGCAATTACAAGGTCACTAGGACTCTTTACAGTCCTTTTACTTCTCATTCAGAGGTGAGCACTTTGATTACTTGTGGGAAAACAAATTAAATTCCTAAATAAAGCCAAATGAAAGATATTATTTGTACTTACTGAACGTTTCAGATTCCTTGAAGCTACTTCTTCTCCCAGTCTCTTTAATCTGTATTTTCAGCTAATCGTTTAGACTGTTGGTGTTATTCAGGTACTAGTAGAAAGGTGGCGTCGATGTGTTTCGTTTCATAGTTAAAAGGATGGAGTAGGTGGACAGAGAACAAGATTTTCTATTTGACATTCATAACAGGAAATGTTTGAATTCCCAATAAGACCACAAAAAGACTATTTGAAATTAGTTTAGATAATATTTTTTCCTCATGATTTGAATTGAATGTTAAAGCGAAGGGAAAACAGGTGTCTTAGATTATTTGTATTGTGCAGTATGCTCATTCTATTTATTGTAGAGTAAACTCAGATGTGTCATGTCACTTTCTTACCTACATGGGAATGATCTAAAAATAAGGTGAATAAGTAGATAGAGGGCAGTAATAAGGAAAAAGGCAAGGCAGTATCTTTAGGGTCATTTAGGACTGTGGAAGTAGATTCAGCCCCAGGAAATTTCCAGAAAAGCAGCTTCTTGCCAACTTGTAAAATCCATGCACAAATGAACAGCAAAAAGTTCAGCTAGACCTTGAGTCTGCAGGTCCCAGCTTTTTTTTTTTTAATTTTAGAGAGAGGGCAAAGGAGAGAGAGAGGGGGGGAGAGAAATTGACGTGGGAGAGGTACATAGACTGGTTGCCTCTCGCACACCCACAACTGGGGACCTGGCCCACAATCCAGGCATGTGCCCCTGACTGGGAATTGAACCAGTGGTCCTTCGGTTCCCAGGCCAGTGCTCAACCAACTGAGCCACACCAGCCAGGGCTGGGGTCCCAGCTTTGGTGGTAATAAACCATAGGAGGCTAAAAAAGAAGAGCTTACTGCCCTTCTTGTCACTAAAATAAAAGAAAGTATAATATTTTACCAAGACCCAAGCATAGACTGGGCAGTCAATACGCATTTTTTAAAAATATCTTCTTTTCTTTCATCCAGAGACAGGTGAGTGTAGCAGAATTGGCCCAAGCCAGGTAAAGAGAGAAAACGGGCTTTCTCCCATTCTTGTCTGGCCTGTCTCACTGCCAGCCCATTTCCACCAAGAGTTATTGTACTCTTGCAATAAAGTTAGTGAAAAGAAACTATTGCTAAGAAAACTGTAGGAAGAAGAGATGCGTTTACAGCACTGTGTTGCATGTGTTGACACTGTAAATTCATGTCATCTGTTTCCAAGCTGGATTGTCAGCACCTCCATCAGTATCATCTTACATGATACGAAACTCTGTCGATGTTATAAATACTACTAACACTAGACATCAAAAACGAAAAGATACTACGAAAAAGAAATTCATACTTATTTAGAGGTATAACATTTCCTCAGCAATATGATTGCTGTATGGTAACCTAGTGTGATCAGTACTGTTGCTTCCTGGTGGTAAGGAGATCTCAAAAACCCTCCAATATATTTATGGGAAAAGTCCATGTATAAGTGGACCGTGTTGTGCAAGGGCCAACTGTATTTGGCTGTTTATGTTTTTGCATTTTTACTTGATGCTCATTTTAGTAATAATTGCAGAAAGAGACTTTTCCCTGTAAATAAAACACCCTGAAAGTGAGTTATTTTAAGCTTAGGTGTAGCTTTATTTAATTGCCAAAGCCTAAGGATATAAGCACAGTGTGAAAAAAAACCTGTAATAAAATAAATAAGGAAAAGTACTTTTTTCCCCATTCATGTTCTTACGTTCCAGTTTTTTTAAAGAGCTTTTCATCTAATCATGCCACTTCTTTCTGCTATACCTCTCTCTTGTTTACACAGTTATTTTCATTTTCTCACTGTCCATTTCTTTTACAACCTGCCAGAGTCTGGCAGCTCTTCGCCCCATCGTTCCACTGAGCAGCATTTTAATTGGAAGGAATGTACAGATTATCTGGTCCAAAACCCTCATTTTAAAAATAAAAAGTCTCAGAAGCTCTAAGTAATGTGGATAAAGCAAAGATGGCAGGGACTTAGCGTGCTGGCTCCCACTGACCACTCTCCGCCCAGGGCAGACGTCGATAACTGGTTTGTTCTGATCCTCATTCCCAATGAGCCCTAACAGGTCTTCTCAATACAGCTCTGTTGGCAGCCAGTGTCAAACACTGGGCATTGATATAAGATCTGAAATCTTTGCCATCTCTCACCCATCACCACATGTAAGTCCATGAACACTTAACCAAAAACATTATGTCAAGAGCAGTGACCAGGGGTCATATTTGATGGGGAACCAGATGAATAGAGTGAATAATAAAAGAAAGAAAGTAAAGGCTTCCCACTATTGAGCTGGGGCTTGCAATGTGAATAGAATTTAAATAGAAAGTGAGACGAGAGTTCTTTTAGGGGAAACCACAGGAATGAAGGCGGGGACTGCTGGAGCCAAGCATGTAATGGTTGGGCTAGAGTTGATGCTTCAGGTTAGGAAGTGGTGGGAAAGAGGCTGTAAAAATTAATTGAGCAAAGTAATGACTTGACGAAGCCATCATTTTAAACAGAACAATTCATCAGTAATAAGCAGAAGGAATTGACAGGGAGAACAATAAAGCACGATAGGAAGCTTTTCTGTTTTCAGGCTGGAGGAGGTAGCAGGCCTATGGGAGTACCAATGGGAAACAAAAGATAGAAAAAAGTATCAAAGATGTCATTTAAAAAACAGAATTTGATGACCAAATGGTTTTGGAGAGGCTATTGGAAGACTATGAAAATAAAAGGGGTTAAGGATATGCCTGAGGATATACACTTTGGTGAATGATGGCACCTTTGAACAAAATAAAGAGTCAGAATAAAAGGAGCTAGCTGTGGAAGAAAAGTAAACCCTGTTTGGATATGTACAACTTGGAATGGCTCTGGCATTTGTGTTTATCTTGCAAGGAAAATGGAGCAACACCCATTTTTGTTTGACTCGGAACTACCTTAGTTTGCTATAAATATCAGAAAATGTCTATGTTGGCTTTTTTTAAAAATTAATTTTTCAAGAGAGGAAGAAAGAGAGAGAGAGATTTGTTATTTCACTTATTTATTCACTCATTGGTTGGTTCTTATATGTGCCCTGACTGGGGATCGAACCCACAACCTGGCGTTTCAGGATGATGCTCTAAACAACTGAGCTACCCAGGGAGGGCCAATGTCCAGGTGGTTTTGTAGTTGAGTTTGGCCTCATACATCAAGGTATAAAGGTACCACTCAGGTCATCTGGGATCAAGAAATACTCTGCCTTTTGACTCTGATAATTCAGCAAGTTGATGTTATTTTTTCTTTCTATACAAAATATTTTTGTTTTTGTTGCCCTTATTTTTGTGGTTTAGACTTCTTTGGTCTTGTCGAGCGAGCTTTTCTTATTTTATCTTTAAGAAAGTTAAATGTGTCATGTAAAACAAGATTTCTGCAAACAGGGTAACTTGCTTTGTTTTCAAAGGATGCAAGGTGTTGTAAACCAATTGTCCAAGTTACTGAAACCTGGTGGAATGCTGCTATTTCGGGACTATGGGAGATATGATAAGACTCAGCTGCGTTTCAAAAGGGGTAACAGTATATTCTGCTTCAAATCATTTTCAAGTGTTTTAAAGAATGCCTTATTTATATTTCATGCCGAGATTTTGTTTTTGTTTCTGTTGTTTAAGGACCACTTTCTCTTCTCACAGTTGTTTTTTTTTTCCCCCCAGGACATTGTTTATCTGAAAATTTTTATGTTCGAGGAGATGGTACCAGAGCCTATTTCTTTACAAAAGGTTTGCTTATCTGTAAGAGGAAATAATTAGCTGTAAAAAATCTTTTTGGTTATTGTTTTTAGATAAAAAACTCAAAAGCTCTAAAAATGAAGCTTCAGTGGTTGATTAAACATTAGATGTCTTCACACTTTGGTGGCTACACTGCTCTACGTAAAAGCTTGAAAATGGCCTTTTTGCCTTCTAATCTTTTTCCAGTCGAAACCGCTTTAAATAATCACTTATTCTATCCTTATACCCAAATGAAGAGATAGTCTGTTCCATTCTGGAGATAGTGTTAGTCCAGATATGAAAAAAATTGATGATATGCCACAGCCAAAGGAAGGAATATGATCCTAAGAGTCCTTAGAAAATTACTTAGCTCTTTTTAATTTCTCATTTTAAAAAAGTATTTAAAATGAATCTTGTACTCAAAGACTTTCCCCAGGCTTTTGTGAAAACTATTCCAGTGTGTCATTTGGGGTCTCAGCAAACCAACAAAAACTCAAACAGGGGACAACCGTCAAAACATTGGAAGTTGTAACCAATAGTAGTGTGTGTCTGTGCCTGGTGTGGTCACCTGTCTCCACTTGGTGTATTTGTGTGAAGTAGAAGCAACCCACCTGGTTTCACCTGTTTCTTCCTTCACCAATTTGTACTGGCGCATTTGTTAGTGTGAATGAAAGCGAGATGGTCAGTCGTTCCATTTACTGTTCCATGTTCCTGACGGCTCCCCCAGCCCCAGTCACATGTCATACAATTGACTGCTATTTTTGTCCCACAGGGGAAGTCCACAATATGTTCTGCAAGGCTGGGTTAGACGAGAAGCAAAATCTGGTTGATCATCGCTTACAAGTCAATAGGAAAAAACAAGTGAAAATGCACCGAGTGTGGGTTCAAGGCAAATTCCAGAAACCATTACACTTGACTCAAAAAAGCTCCAAATTGGTATTTTCACAACATTATCATAGCTGGGCTATGTACCATGTTAAGGTACAAACCAGAGGACTACATGATTCAAAGACTTCCATAAATTTTTCATTTTTAAAAAGACAATCAGAAGAAGAAAATGTCTATACTCTACTGTTTATCATGGGTGAACTCTTGTGTATTCTAAGCACATGTAAGTGATTTGGAGGAGTACACCATATTCTACGTTTTCAAAACTTAGTCTGATCAAGCTTGTTTGGGTTTATGATATCTAACCATTTTGTTTGTTTGAATTTTGTAAGCATTCAATTAAATTACTGTTATAAGTCAGATGTTCTGAGAAACTATAACCTTTTATTTTTTAGAAGTGGAAAAAATTGCCTACTCTATATATTAGTCAAACAACAAAATTTCACTACCCTCCAGTGTCATCTGGTAGCAGAGAGGCAGCTCACCTTGTTTCCAGGGAAAATCACAAACCCAAGGCAAAGATGTGTTGTTTTTTGTTTTGTTGTCTGTTTCCCCAAAAACTTTTTTTTAATTCAGAGACTAATGTCTGAAATACAATTTTAGTTTCTCTTTCCTTTTCTAATATTGGGGAAGTATGACCCATGCTAACATTATTTTCAGATTATCAGGTGTACAGGTCATTGTAGATTCTACATAAGACAACTGTTATACCCATGAAAAATTTTCAATTGTAGCAGTTAAAAATTTATTTACCACCCTGCCTCAAAAAGGATATAAATTGGCTTACATGTTGCACATTATTAGAATGGAGTTTCTAAAATTGGTTTTCCATTTGTTACTAAGTACTTGCATTGTGCTGAGTCTTGTGGAATAATACAGTGAACACAGACAGACCCAGCCCTGTCTTCAGATATCATAATATAAATGGTATCTAGCTGGCAAAACAAAATGTGCACATCCCAAGCCTCTAAATCAAGATTTAAGATAATACATGAACAAGTGCTCAAATGGGGAGCTGAACAACTAGTGGACATTGATTATGAGTGACAGAAATCTGGAAGAAATGGGCACTTAAGTAATTCAGTTCCCACTCTTGTTCCTTTTTGAATTTACTTAAAATTCAACTTCCTGGAAGAATGTGATTGGTCCAACTTAGGTCATGGATTATCTCTTAATAGGCTGGGGCAGAGCAGCCTAATTGGTGGTACCACCACAATGTATAGAATGGAGGGAAGTTCCTCAAAGGAAAATTAAGACACTGTTATTTTAAAAAGGGAGACATGCTGCCCAACCACAAACAACACATCACATGGTGGTGATCCCAGGAGCAACAGTGGTTCTAAGAAGAGAAAGATCTCTGTGGGAAGGAAGGGGAAAGAACCGTGGCTCTGGGAGGAATAGGGCCCAGGCTAGTCCCTGAACGTACTCTCTTGGATGGTGAGAAAACACTTGCATCTGGTGTGGGACATTCACGATGAAGAATGGTGGGAAAAAGATGGGGAGGGACTCAGCCCATTATAGAAAGACTGGAATACAGGGCACACTGGGTCCTTTTAGTCTCCAGACTGGAGCCATCTGAGGTTTGCTGGTTTCTCTTTTATCTGAGTCATAACATGTCATCATTGTTTTTAGAGCGATCAAGTGAGGGGTCATCTATGGAATGGAAAGCAGTGAGGCAGGGCAAGGAAGACAGTGTAAAGGTTTTCGTACCCAGTTGCTTGGTAGCAAGTCTTCACAAGTACAATATCAAGGTTTGTTCAACATGCATCCATCAGTAAATGTAAAACCTAAAATTTGCCTGAGACTCTTAATTCAGTTGTACTTCATAACTAAAAAGTACGTTTAAAAGCCAAACTAGTGATGAAAGTATTACATACCACAAGGGCAGTTAGATAAGTTAATGTTGCTATGGGAACCTCAGGAGATCTTCTCGTGTCTCAATTTAAAAATCATGGCCCAAGGTGGTTTCAAAAACAACAGAAGGTAAAATTATTCTCACATTCTCACACATGTAAATTGTACTGTCTCTCTTAGTCCTAAATAGCAGATTCAAGCCAGCCTCTTGACTGTCACAGTGAAATTCATCTTCGCCTCTTTCTATAGTGTATTACAGCATGTAGTTAACCTTTAGAAACTTCAAAAATACATGCACCAAATTTGGACTGTGAGACATAAACTGTCCTCTTTTGGGCTCTGTCTAGTATAGACCTATTCCCCATAGCTGCTCCGTAGGGCCATTTCTACCAGTGTCTGAAGCTTGATGGTCAGTCTTTGTCTCCATTAGCCTACCTGAATCAAACCCCACCTCCCCCACCCCCGCCGACTTCGAGTTTGCTGCTAGACAAAATGTGGATTTTTGGCAGAGGGGGAAAAAAAAGAGAAAGACCTGGTATGCAATATTGTCTATAGGTATTAAGATGACATGAAGTGTTGCAAATATATATGCTTGGGTATTAATTTAAAATACTTGACAATTGCATGTAATTCTAATTTCCCCCTCATGTCCATAAAGCTAGGACCAGCGAGTTAGGCGGCGTTTGATATTTAAAAACTCATCTTGTGAGGGAGCCAGATGTTAAATGGACCATTTTCTTTCTAACAGAAAAAGATACGTTCCTTCATCTTCTCAGAATACAGAAACAATGGAATATGTTAGATTAAAAAATGCACCTTCAATTTTTTTCCATTTCTAAAAACTCACTTTTGAGCATTTTCCAAATGTAAAAATCCTCACACACAGGAAGAACTGTTTGAGAAGGTTGTGAGAAAAGCCAAGGTAACAGTTTCTATTTATAAAAGTTTTGCATGCGGCATGACACATTTATCGTATTGAAACACCCAGTTAATGTGGACTTCTGAGAACTTATTTGCTGTTGTTTCAGTTCCGTATGCTTTGGTCTCTAAATTATGAACACACTGAAGCTTCTACCATTATTCAGTCTAAGTCATTGCTATACTCTAGTTTATCAGTGAAAATTCACCCATATTCAAAGAGCTGCCCCCTGGACATCTGAACCATTTGGATGGTTAAACTTCAGGTATTTTAAATTCTTGCCCCCAGAATTCCTATGCTATATTTCTGTGGTCTTCTGATTCGCCAAAGCCAAGTTCCCAAGCTGGAACGTATCTTGCATTGTTACTTCTAGTCAGTTTTAATGTTTATTATGCTACTCACCAGTGCAAATTACTTTCATTTGCATCCCTAATAGACCTTGCAGAACCTCTGCCCCTCTGCTTCCTGCCTTGATTAGTCGTCAGTACAGTGTTGGCTCGGGGTATTTTTCCATACTTGTGAAAGTGCATTATAAATTCTAAAGCAGTGAATATATGTGAGGTGTCGTTATTAATAAAAACATTTACAGTCTACAAGGCAGCATGCTGAGGACTCCAGCAATAGGAACTTTTTCAATGGTTTTATGAGACCTTGTGAGAAAGTCAGTAAGGTGCTGCGGACAAGTATGGCCTGGCGACAGACGGGAAGCGTGGGTCCTGGTCCTATTGAACTCCTCAGCTACCCTTAGTTTAGCTCTGCCCACTAAGTTTTTTATATGCTATACTTTTATTTACTTCATGTAATCCTCCAAGTCCTGTGAATTAGTTTTTATTATGACTAACATATGAGACGAGGACACTGAGATGCTGGCTAGATTCTGGGGACAGCCCCACTTTGTCCCCAGACCTGATTCCAAAACTTCTGCTCTCGTCAGTGCACTTTTATTTTACTTTTTAATTTTTTGGATATAATTTTTCATTTTCTTAAATTACATTTTATTTATTTTTAAATGTGTCTCATTGTATTTCTCCATGGCCATGTGTCCCTCATACATCATCCCCCTCCCACTCCCCCTGCCCCTGTCATCAGTGCACTTTTAATTGAAAGGCCCAAGTGTGCTGCTCAGAAGGCCGCTGGAGAAGAAAGAGAGTTCCTGAATAAAATGGGGAATTATACCCATGAATGGGAATGTGGATCAGACAGCCTTCAAGGTTACTGTGGCTCATTCTAGATCCAGTGATCTATGAAATAAGTAGGCTGCACCTGTCCCCAGTAACAAACCGGGAAGGAAGAGAAGAAACGGGGGAATGATGAAGCAAATGCTTTCTCTCCGTTCTTTTCAGCATTCTGTCTAATTCTGCTCTCGCCCCACCCACTTCAGCCTTCAGCCTTCAGCCTTCAGCCTTCCACTTGGCTTCCTTCTGAGTAAGCAAAGCACCCAATACTTGCATACTCCGCACTTCAAGAAAAAATCAGTCTGTACAGCAAGGGGGGAAAGGCCTTCAAAAGCACTCAGCTCTAGCACAGTCTAATATAGACGAATTCAGAGAGTGTCAATAATAAAATACGAGTGAAAACATCTTTATTCAAAACGCTGTGTGTACTTTAGCGCCAATTTGAGCATGAAATATTGAGCATTTCTTAGAATATGGTTTGGGATTTGAGAGACACAAAGGTACTAGCAGGATAGCTTTGGTGTCATTATAAATATGAATAGAAATAAAATAACAGTTGCATCTTCATTTATAATGAATCGATATTGTGGCCTCAAAGCTACAGAGCAGAATGGATGCCAAAATCTGTCATGTCTTAAGTGACAGGGAAGAGTCTTGGAGACAAAATTTCTTTTTCCTCTGAGTATGAATCAGCAACATGCAGTAACAAGCAAGTAATAATAGCTCTGCTGTGAGTGCCCAGAGAGGGTAAGAAAAACAGCACTGAACTGAAAAGGCAAGCGCACCTGCAGGAGGGGCCCAGGCGGCCGTGGAGCACGGCTCCCTGGAGCACCGTCCTGAACGGTCTCGGAGCACAGCAACCCAGGCTCTGGCAAGCCGGGTTGACACGAGACTGATGGAGCATATTAAAACCTCCAGATGGTGGAAGACAGCCCACCCTCCGCTGCCTCTGCAACTCGCCAGATACAGCTACAAGGTACCACTACTTGTCCAAGAGTGTAAACAGCTGCTTGGATTCTACAGCACATGAGGTTTCACAACCACTTAACCTTTAGCAAGAAGCAGCTAGAGGCAGGTGAAAGAATAAATGCACGGTAACACTGGAGGGGGAGGAAAAATACTATTCTACCCTCCTAAGTCCTTGGCTAAGACATCTTCGTATTAAAAGATAGATGAACAGTAGAAGAACAAAAGTTTAATGCCATGTATACCCCCTCTGTACATGGGAGAGACCCCAGGTAAACTGGGTAGCTCCCCAGAATGGCCAAGCCATCACCTTAGATGCCACCTTCACCTAAGGACAAAAGATGTTTGGGTTGTGAAGCCAGTTCAGGGAGGTAACCAGGAAAAGCACAGTAAACGAGGGTGAGGTTGTTAGGCAAATTTGAGTTCTTGCCTTCTCCACTGATAAGTGTTTCTAGAGATTTAGAGTCTTCCTTCTCTTTCTGATACTGAGAAGGAGACACTCTTACAAATGGATATTTGCCTTGTGTAAATGTCTCTTAAAAGTAACTTCACCCTGGCTGTTGTGAGTCAGCGCATTGAGTACTGCCCTGCAAACCAAAAGGTTCGATATCTAAGAGAGGTTCCTGGGTTGCCGCCGGTGCCCAGTGGGGACATGCCAGAGACAACCGATTGATGTGTCTCTCTCCCTCCCTCCCCCCTCTCTAAAAATAAATAAATAAAATCTTTAAAAAAATAAGAGTAACTTTTACTCAGTTTCCAGAGCTTTTTCTGTGTCTGCCATTTTCTTTAAAATAATCAACCTAAAATAATCGGTATGCCAAAGAGGGGTATTTTGGGGTGACAAATTCTGCTCCCCTCTACATTACATAGAGAAAAGATCAGTACTTGAAGAGCATATGGACCCCATACAGTTCCAGTGTCCAGTTCGCTGTGAATATGAATCAATATTGTGGCCTCAAAGCTACAGAGAAGAATGGATGCCAAAATCTGTCATGTCTTAAGTGACAGGGAAGAGTCACTTTGCATCTTTATCTTTGATTTTCTCCAGCAGACAGGCTCCTCTGAAGCCTGGGCCCCCAAAACATATGCGTTTCTATCAACTGTCCCCTGCCAAACGAGCTAAGCCATTGGCTGCCTCCTAAAAAGCCCCTACCATCATCTCTTCTGCTTGGGCGGATGGGGTTTGGTCCCGGAAAACTGAGTTTTGTTATCCTTTTACAAATTTGTTGGCAGTTTTCAACCCATTCCTCCTTTCTCAGTTAGTCTTCATATATTGATTATTGGCTGTTTAAAAAAAATATGGGAACAGCTATCACCCCATGTATCTTAAGCCTTTTTCATAGGGGAAAAGTGCTAAAACCAAGTGAGTTCCTAAAATTAATGATGAGATACTGTTGTGTCAATTGCATTAGTTTTTTTTTAATGTTATGTTCTTAACATAACCAACAATCTGCAATTACTGCCTCTTTTCTCTCATTTTCTCATCTCTTGCTTCCCAAGAGTGACTTGTCTTTCTCCCGAGGCTGTCCTGCTGAACAGAATGTTTGGCATAAAGAATGTGATAGCTCTTCATACATCCTTAGTTATGCCCCACTCCCTCAGGCGAGCTGAGACAGTGTCCCCTCAAGCAGCATTTGGAACTAGCACCGAAAATCACCTGAAAAAGAATGGCTGAAATTGCCAGCATCACATGCTGCATTGAGGCAAGGAAATTTCTGTCTCCAAGGATAATTGCTTTTCTCATTGCTCACACTTCTTTCTTCAGAGCCCTCATTTATTTTCATGTATATATTCCATTTTGACTCTCTAGAAGATATTTTAAGGTGTTTTTTAAAATCCAAGTGAAAGATGAGATTTAGGATCCAGAAAAGTATTTATTCTATGAGTGTATCCTTTCCATGAACGTATGTGTTCTTAATCAACCAGACTTTCTGAGGTCTCTTCATTTGCAGCCGTGTTTCCTAATAGAACGCTTGGGCTCTAGAGATTAGTGAAACAAAGCTTCATTATAACCATTGTCAAAGTAAGAAACGTCCAAACCTGTAGAGAATTTTTATGAGTTCATTTGAGCCAAACTGACGACGATTGCCAGGAAGCAAAATCTCAATGGATTGAGGAAAGGCTACAGAGAATGGCAGTTTTTCGCTTTATTTTATACATCATAATCAAAGGAGAAGGTGTAAGGGGGCTACATGAAATTCACTGGTGATAGATTAGGGAGGCCAGAGAAAGCACAGTGGGGGAATCTCTGAGATTGTATAAAGAGTAAAATGGATAGACACATGTCTTTTACATTGGTGGGCAGAGGGTAGTTAACAATTGACATTTATAGCATGTAGAGACAGACGGTCTACATGGTACAAGGTAACAATGAGGGGTTCTGTGGTTTGATGCTCCAGTAGGAGATTGTGCCCTGAGGGGTTTGGAGAAGGAAATTACCCTGACATTCTAAATATATGTTATTGTAGATACAAAAAGACAACAGACAGGCTCAGTTAAGGTAAAGGTTGACCTTTGTCAGGGAAGATGCAGGTCTAGGACCTGACTACCTGCCATGAACTGCCTTTTATCAGGGAGTTTTCATTCCAGACCATCCTATGGGGTTACTTTAGGTCTCTGAGTTTGTAAGGCCTCCCCTGAGCTTGTCAGGTTTAGTATGCGGCCCTGTTTTCAACCACACCATCCTTGTTTGACTCACATCTCTTACATGCTCTCTCTTTCTGACTCACTCTCCAGGTGCTTCTTTCCCTTGCCAAAGAGTGGAAGGAAATACTTTTGCAGATCTTTTGTTTACTTTAGGAAAAAAAAAACACACTGACCCGGGCTTTCCCATTTAGGAGTGCTGCTCATTTCCTGACTGGCCTTTAGAGTTTGGCTCAGTAGCAACTCGGGGATTTGTTTTCTACCGGGAGTGAAGGGAGCTAGGTGCCCAGCAGCCTCATGCTAGAATGAGAATGAAGTTCTGCGCATTCCCTGGATAAGCGAGCTGATGTTTCCCGCACAGATTTTCCCCCATTTCTCAAAGTTGTCATGTTTAGTTATTTAGCGTTGACCTTTTAAAAAGATGTTTTAATAGGGCTGTTTCTCCTCCAAGTGAATGCAAAATCTGACCATGTGCACAGAGAAATGCTGAAGAATAATGAATTCCCTGTTTGCTGCTCTTCACCTACACTGTGGTGTGCTGCACGACACACAGGACTTACTCCTGCTCCGGTTCCGCTGCCAGTTGTCTGGCCTGGCACAGGAGGAGCTGGAACACAGAGGAATTTGGCTCGGGCCTCCTCACTTCTGGGTCCCCAAGATTGCTGAGTTAATGGAATTTTGGTTAATATTCAGTTGAGTATTGTCTTATTTCATGTAAGTTTTATAAATTTTTGGTGCTTTCTTCTCTCTGGCACATTTACATTAAATTTTATTCTAGGTATGCAATGCTATCCATACTATAATTATGTTTATATATGAATATAAGTTACTCTTGGTTCATGCTACCTTGGGGAATTTATTCATAGTTTGTTAGGAGGTCACTAACTTTCCAAAGAGACAGACTTTCTAAACCTAGAGCCTATAATTTTATATATTAGTGCATTTTTACATTAAAAGATGTTTGGACTAGAACAGTTGAATGATAAACATAAGAAACACTGACAAAGATCTAAGGTAGGCATCGTCTTTCTTTAAGGCCTTAATCTGTAATATAGGGTACTACGGCAAATAAAATACCATATTTGGGGGAACAGTACAAAGACTATGTGCTATGTCATAGTACTATGACATGTAGTGTCAGTATGGTGACAAGGAATCTGGAGTCAGCTGTTCCTCTAAAGTTTGGACAGGCACAGGCAGGCACCACTACGAGAGACTACCAGCAGGGGCAAGCCACATTCTGGCCTAGAGAAAATAGACAGTGTTCACAGGCAGATGAGCCAAACACTGCTCCAGTGACCCGAAGGAAAACACAAAGTCAGAGAAGATCATGGCAAGAGGGACTTGTAACTGGATCTCGGAGAACTGGACTGTCAGCTGAAATGCCCCCTGGCCTAGCTCAGGAGAGTCAAAGAGCCCTAACTGAGCCTGGGGACTAGGAAGCCTACAGAGGCCGCGAGCTTTTCCTGCTTGCCTGAATTATGCCACAGAAGCTGCTAGTAAGACATTTTGTTCTTGACACTTTTTAGAAGACCAAAGACTTGCCTTTATTTGACACTTTCTTTTGATTCCACAGCCCTTGTGTTTGTTTTTTTACCATGACATGTCAGAAAGTATGCGTTGATTGATCTTTAAAATTGATCTTTAAAATCCTCTGAAATGATGGGGTACAGCTGTAGGAGAAACACATCCGGAGAGGAGCAGGTGGAAGGGGACCAAGCCAGAAGATTGCCCCCATGCCCCAGTGTGGCAGAGGAAGGGCTAGCTCGTATTTTGCAGAAGGGAGCAGATTATCACTATAATGGAGTCACCCAGTGATCCAGAATCCGCTGACTCTCTTCGCGGAAATAAAAGGAGGGCAAGTAAAGAATGCAGGCCAGAATAGCCTGAGAGACAAGACCACGATGCACAATCATGGCCGTCTGGTGATGTTTGAGAGAGGCCTGATAAATAATATCCCTATGTTTCCTGACGAAAATTTAAACCAACTGAGAAAAACTACGGTGTCAAGTGATGAAAATTAAAATGTGAGTTTAATGACTCTTGAAGCTGATATGGGAGAAAATGGTCGGATGCAGGGAAACAGCTGCCTTCCTAGTATCCATCTCAAGAATCGAGACACAGCTGGACAGCCATAGGACCCTCCTCACGGGGGTTCTGCCCCTGTAAAGCCTTGTACAGAGTGGCTGGCTTCCACAGGACAGTGAAGGAAGACTAGGTTTAACATGCCTGATTCACCTCTCAATGTACATATTAGATAAGTTATTCCACCTCTCCCAAGAATGAGGAGGGAGGGACTAAAAAGACTAGGCTATCCTTCTACCTCGCAAGAAACAGGAGTGGGAATTGCCTAAATCTTTTCTAAGTGCTGGGTAACGCATACTCCATACATACCAAAGCTAGAACAATGGGGAAAGGGGCAAAATACCTTGTCTCTTTGTCACTTGCTGAGTTGTCTGCGCAGAGGGACAGTCAGTGGTTCTTCAGTGTTACCTATAAGCATACGGCAGCTCACCTGACCTGTCAGCATCCATCTGCCGTAGTGGGGGATGGAATCTGCGGGGTATGCGCGGACACCTGGATGTGGCAAGCAAAATGAGTTTCCAAAGTTATAACAAGTGACGAATTCTGAAAAGGCTACTACTCCGAAATGTTTACTAGACTGCTAAAGAAGTGGCCAGGAAGTCCAGCAACTCTGCTGAGCATCACTCCTGCACGGACTCCCAAAACAAACGGCCATGGCTCAGACCAGTACTTCTCCAACTACCTGAGGTGAAGGGAGAGTTGCTTTTTGTTTTGTTTTGTCCATTTCCAGCCCGTCTCAGACCAATACATTTGTAAAACACAATGAAGATGAATTACTAGAGGGAAAAAAAGAATGACGAACTCGGGTTCCTGGCATTTTGTTTCCTGGTCTCTCCCCTCTCCCCAGAGTCTCTCTTTAATTGCCTCCAGTCAGTGCCTTCCAGGCACTGCTTTGGTTTTGGGAATGAAGGGATGGGCAGGAAAAAACAAAGATAGGTAATACATAAGCCCAAGATTTTTATTAGATTAAACAAATGTAAACTTACTTGGTTACCTTGTCACAGACGAGGAGTGAGACAGTTCGCAGACCAGCACCTGCCCACAGCCCCCACCTTGAGCTGCTGCTCTGCTCTCCGGACCACAGGGGGACTAAACACCCACATCATAGTGTTGGTCCTGCTTTGCTTCCTGAACCCTGTTTCTCTTCACCTCAAGGTGTGCAGTGCCAGGACCTGGGCTGTATCGCTCCTAGAAAATATTTGGCCCAGGTGCTCTGTGCTGCTCCCTGGTATCTTTTTCATACAATTGACTGTGTTAAGCATAGGAAACACCTGGCCACCTGGCTGTCACCAGGGGTCCTGGTGGTTGTTGTTTTTATTATTTGTTCACTTTAAAAATTTTGACTTTTTGTGAATGTGTAAATAGGTGCAAAATAGTTTCTGTGCTGACTTAAAATGGAAACAGATAATTTTATTCTTTTGTTAAAGTCAAAACTTACGATTTTTCTTTCTTCCACTGAACAATATTTTAAAGGCTGGGCCGATGCCAAACTTAAAGAACATAGAGAACTTAGGGAAAGGCCAGAGACAGATAAAAGATTATTAATAGTTTGTTTATAAGGGTCATGATTAGAGGTAGATGGAAGTGTGTTTATTCACCCAGAAGGAGAGCACACTAGGAGATGAAAATGACAGCTCCCACGTAGAAAGAGGTAGAAAGGTTCTCAGAGAAGAAGCGTGGGACCCATTTGGATGTAAACCCTAGCTTTGCTACTGCTGATTGTATGACCTTAAGCAAGACACTTAATGTCTTTGAGCCTTCCCATCCTCAACCATAAATTGGAGATATTGCTTACCTGAGAATTGTTGCAAGGACTAAATATAATGCACCTCTAGTGTAAGGCATGATGCTTGGATATGATGGGTACTTAATAAGTGTTAATATCATTATTAACAGGGTTTTTTTAACAAAGGATTGATTAAGTCTTCATCTCTTTTGAAGAGAGGAGACATGAACTCTTCCTACAGTATAAATAATTTAAATTAGCTGTAAGTAACTGTTGCTAATATCCATTGATGGTCATTGGTGCCAATTCAATGCCAAGAGGAATCCCCAACTTGGGGTACAGTGAAGAAGGAAACGTTCATCAGTGCAGACAGTGATACAGCATGCCTGTGAAAACACCGCTGTGGGCCCTGCCTGGTGTGACTCAGTGGATTGAGCACGGCCTGAGAATCAAAGGGTCACTGGTTTGATTCCCAGACTAGGGCACATGCCTGGGTTGTAGGCCAGGTACCCAGTAGGGGGAGTGTGAGAGGTAACCATTTATTGATGTTTCTCCCCCCTTCCTCTCTCTAAGTAATAAATAAATAAAATCCTTAAAAAGAAAAAAGAAAACACTGATGTGGAACTGCTACCATGTGTGGAGACACATTCAGTGTTTTAGCTCCAGCCAGAACATGCAGTCTTCTGTGGAAATCGCACTTTCGGAGCAGAGGGGAGCTGACTTATATGGACAAAGTCCCCACCCCTGGCCCCTGATTGGTCCATTTTCATGCAAATGAGGATGCCAAATCCTCTCATTTTGATTGGCCCAGAAGATGCTTCCCCAATTGACTAGAACAGAGACCCTCTGATTTGTCAGAACTATGCAGCTCTGATTGGATGGGGAAAGCTTCAATCCTACTGGTTGAAGTAGGATTCTAGGAAACATTTATAAGGGCTGGCTTAGATGTCAGAAACACGGTAGTGCAGGCAGACAGTTTAGCACAGAGTCTTCTCTGGGAAGTACAGTTTGTGTGAGAGGTACCTATGCAGAAATGGCTGCTAGGCCTTTGTTGGGAGTGTGTGTGTGTGTGTGTGTGTGTGTGTGTGTGTGTGTGTGTGTGTTTCATTTGAGCCCAGTTAGCCACCAAGAGCCCTTCTTAGTCCTAAGGGTTCACACTAATTATGAAGAGTTGAGTTTTCTTATTTCAGAAAGTCATTGCTATGTCCTTGGCTTATGTTCAATTTAGTTCAAATATTTTTAAAGCATCTATTATGTACCAGAAACTGTACTGGCCACAGAACATTGGAATGAGTAAGACTTGACTCTTGCTCTTTAGACACCTACAACTTAGAGTGTATGCGCATTTATCTGAGATGTGGTCTCTCCTGCCTAAATCTATTGGCTCCAGCGACCACCATCATTTGACTACCATAGTCTACCCAATCCCATCATATCAATAGGCATCCTCATTGACAGACCCTTTTCAAAGTCCCATCAATAAGTCTAGTCATGCGCTACCCAGCAAAAGCCAAAGAAAGCATATGAAACAGTTCTCGAGGTGTGACCCCTGTGCCACATACCCTCTGGTGTTCAAGATTACTTTTAACAATGCTGCTCATGCCTCTACACAGACCACCACCTGTCTTAGCATTTAGGGCTTCCACTCACAATACCTCTCAGCAACATTCAGCATCACCTCGATCCATCCAACTAGTCACAGTTGAAATGGGACCTGGGCTGCCTTCAAGGGATCTGCAAACTTGCCCTAATAGTGCTACAAAGCCCCATCCCATGCACCATGAACCATTCATCTGAGTTAGTAATCCAAGGAACGAACCTGGTCTGGCTCACCTCTTGCCACTGTCACACCTGATTCTCACATAAACTCACAAACTGGCCCTTCAAAATGAATGAGAAACCTAATTATAGGACAATCTGGGAGAAAATATTTGCAAATTATTTAATAAGGGGTTAATATCCAGAATATGTAAAGAGCTCCTACAACTCAACAACAAAAACCCATTTTAAAATGAACAAAGGATTCAATAGACATTTCTTCATATACAAATATCCAGTAAACATATGGAAAGATGTTCAATATCACTAATCAAAACTCCAATAGGATAACACCTCACACCCGTAAGGATGGCTACTATCAAAAAGAAAATAACAAGTATTAGCAAGGATGTGGAGAAATTGGAACCATTGCACACTGTTGGTGGGAATGTAAAATGGGGCAATACCTATGGAAAACAGTAGGGTGGTGTGGGGGTCCCAAACAAGCCACCCCATGACATGACTCAGTAGTATGCAGATTACTTTGAAGAAAAGGCAATTTTAGATTTAAGCTCCAGGAGAAACCCCCAGACCCCTGCTTCTTTACCCAGAAGAATTTGAATTGAAGGCCTTACCCAGAAGAGGTGATCAGAGATAACTCCTTTTGATCTGTCTATAGAGCAGAGCAAACTACCAATTATGGAACATCCACTCTTCTTACCCTGCAATGACTTTCTGAAACCCCTAACACACCTTACTTCCTCCCTAGCTCAGGGTGTCTTATATACCTCAATCCCCCTTTTTTACCACTAACTCTGTCATGCACATGGGGTTCCTGTATGCACAAGATTAAATTTTACTTTCTCTTGTCAATCTGCCTCCTTTGATTTGATTATTTGGCCAGCCAAAAAGAACCAGAGAAGGGAAAGGGAATGTTTTCCCTTCCCCACGGTGCTTTCTCAAGATTAAAAACACAGTTGTCATATGACCCAGAAATCCCACTTATAGATATGTATCCAAAAGAACTGAAAGCCGAGACCACAGATACTTGTGCACCCATGCTCATAGCCGCATTATTTGTGAGAATCGAAAGGTGAAACAACCCAGGCGTCCATCAACAGAGGCATGGGTAAACATCACATGGTAGGGACATGCAAAGGAAATTCAGCCTTAACAAGAAAGGAAATTCCGACACACACTACAATATGGATGAACCTTAAGGACATTATACTAAATAAAATAAGCCAATCACCAAAAAAACGGAATAGGATACGATTCCCCTTATTTGAGGTGTCTAGAATAGATTTATAGGACAGCAAGTAGGATGGCAGTTGCCAGGGCCTGGAAGACAGGAGGAATGAGGAGTTATTGTTAAATGGGTATAGAGTTTTAATTTTGCAAGATGAGAAAGAATTCTGTGGGTGGACAGCTGTGATGGTGCCACACAATGTTAATGAGTGCTGCACACTAAAAATGGTTAAGATGGTAAAAGTTTATCTTAGGTGTATTTTACCACAATTAAAAAACTAACCACCCAGCCCTATGTTCAACCTGACCTTCCAAAATCATGAACTTGCTGTCTTCTCTTTCCAGCTCTCTGCCCTTTCCACCCCCTTTCCATACACATCACCCTGTCCCCCACCATTTCTCTTTCTGCCCAGTCCACTTGGACTCATCCTAGCAATTTGCACACACTCTCATCACCCAGTCCCCAGGAGAGTGGGCTTAATTTAAGTACAAGAATTCCCGGGCTGCCATCACCACAGTAGCTTCTTATAACTCCCCGCCCGTAAGTATGGATCATCAAAACCCTTTACCAAGCAAACCTGGAAAATTTTCAGCCCTTCAACCAACACTTGTGGTTGGGAATGATGCTTGACTGTCCCCACAAAGTGTGCTGGCAGGACATAAAAGGAGAAACCCAGCATTTGTTGAGGGCCTTAGTTTCAAATTTTAAGCACTATGTATATTTTTTCAGCTCTCTAGCCTTCTGCCTTCTGACCAAAGTATTCCTTTCCCTTTTTCTGATCTTGCATCTCCCTTCAGAGTTCATATTAATCTTCTCACCTATGAACTCAGCTCCCCTGCTATTTCAGTCCAAATGTCCCCTCCAACTGTGCCGCCTGCAGCTTGGTACTAAGGGTTGTCACTCCCATCAGGCCCTTCTGAACAAATATGACATGACTACGAGTCACATGTGATAAACTTATGAGGTGGGGCTTCTGCTACCAATATCAATATTTTCTGGGCTTTATAGAATATTTAGGTTAAGGGACCAAGTTTAAAGTTTGGGTCAGATAAAAAGAGGTCATATATATTTTGTTTTGCCCTATTTTTAGAAGAAAGTTCATTATTTTGTTAGTTGCTTATCTCCGCCCACTCCGTTCTGGAATGAACCACCTATTTTCATGTCCATACATCTCTTCCTCACTCAAAGGTGATGCAGCATCAGCATCACAGGGGAGGTTGTTAGCAGGGTGTTAGAATTTCAGACTCTCAGGCCCCAGCCCAGAGATTCTATCAAATCAGCATCTGCATTTTAACAAGATCCCCGATAATTTTGTATACACACCAAAACCAGAACTGTTCTAGCAAGTCTCCAATTGCTCCTGTTGGTGAAATGGATCTCTCCTAGGGTTGCTCACGGGAAGCACCTCGGAAGCTCTTAGAACATACGGTGCCTGGCTCCTGCCACCAGATTCTGAGTTCACCCTCTGCAGGGGCCTGGGCATTGGTGTGTGTTTGTTTTATATTCTCTTGAGATTTTGTTATTTAGCCAAGGTTGAGAAGCACTGGGTTAGAGTGTGACTTTAAGGAAAATGCCACAGAGAATTCCATGAATTTTGAACTGGTGTAGAGTTGCAAAAAGCAGAGTCAGAATGTTACATTTGAATAGGTTTCTTATCCGAAATATATATCAACTTGAAACTACAGATGGTATGTAATAAGCGATTTGTCCTTAAACATCTCCTTCTCTTATTTTAAGCCTTTGTTTTCTCTTTCCTACATCCCCAGTTCTTAGAGTGTCTCCACAGCTGTCTTCTATTAAATGGTGTCGGAGCGCATCCGGGGCTGCCCTCTCAGCCCGGTGGGAGAGCTGTGCTCCCGTCTGTCCGGTGCCCTAGGCTGGTGCTGCTTCCTGCTGCTGCTGAAGGCTCAGGTGCTGGGTGCTGTGGGGAGCAGCCATCACTCTCACGTTGGCTGCTGGTGCTGTTTGGTTTGTGGGGGCTAAAATATATACTTTCCCCCCTACCTTCTAAGTTGTAGCTGGGCTAATAATCAAATTCACAGAGACAGATTAACAGGAGGAAATCAGATTTTAATATGTGCACCCGGGGAATCCACATAATCGTGAAAATTCCAAAGACAGGGGTGGGGCATATGCGTCATTTTGGATAAAGGAGAGAAGCCGGTGGGCAGTGATGGGACTGTGAAGGAAGCAGGCAATTTACAGGTAGTTGAGGAAGAGCAGAGCCTGGGGTCTGTCAAGGGAGCAGCGTCTCGCTTCAGTGGGACACAGGGTGTTCTAACTCCCAGGCCCCTGCCTGGAGCCCTCCCACCCACCATACTGGATTCAAATTAGGCTACCGCAGACATCCTAAGATTTCCTTCCTGAAGAAGGCCAAAGGTTCTATCTGAGTCTTTTGGTTCTTAACAATAACCAGCCTAAAATCAATATACCAAAAGGCAGCTTCAGGGCAAAGCAAACTTTGGCCCCTCAGGTGGATGCTCCCTGCCACTCAGTAGGCTAAAGCCACTCTGCCCAGGCGTGTTTGAGCCCAGTAGTGAGCACATCGTGGCCTCGAGATGTCCTTTTAACACACACCTTGCAAGTCAGCCTTGTGGGCTTGACATAATGCTACCCTCACCCCAAAAGGGAAAAAAAGTAAAAACTGGAACAACTTTGGTATCCCCATACTAATTTGCAAATTCCAAATTTACTTTAGCCTCTTCTCACGTGTTTTTGTTTTTCGTCTGTCCTTTCAGAGGGCCCAGCCAGAATCTATTATGGTCTAAATGGGCTGAAGAGGACAGAACCTGCCAGGTGGGCCTCTCTTTTCCTGAAGATGTGCTTTTCTCTGGCCGCCACAGGTGAGTAGATGAGGGCCTCTCTGCAAGGCTTATGTGAACGTTTATAGACTCTCTTGTATTCTTCATTTCTGTCACAGAAACTCGCTTTTTTGAGGGTTAAATATTTTTTTAGTCCGACAGTGTTAGAAAACATATTTTAAAATACTCCAAAGTGCAATTCGACTTATTGGATTTGTCAAATCTTCATTGAGTCCCTGCTGTTGTCATCACGAGAAAGTGACTAGCAGCTTTCCCATTGTTATTGAAATGTGTGTCTTCTCTGTATAAATATTTCGACATTTTTTGAAATGCCAGAGATATGCGTACAATATACGATACAGTAAAGAATTAGGGCTCTTGCTTTGGCATAAAGCTTATATGAGGTGTTGAAAAGAGGCAGTTGGTGGTGCAAATAAGAAAGTACAATTGGGCTAAAACAGTCATTTTAAGTGATGTGACATATTTTGAGACAGGGTCCTGACAAAATTGCTCTGCAACAAATACACCCTAAATGATTGAGAGTCATTTTGTGGTTGGAATTTCTGGCTCCCAGTTAAATGTGTTATTGAGCAAGTCTGTCTTTTTCTGCCTCGGAGGATGTATTTGTAAAATTAGGAAGTTGTACCGATGGTCAAATAAGTTCCCTTCCGTCTCTGAAAGTCAGTGATTGTATGACTTCTCAGATAAATTCTGTATTATCAAAAGGCAAAAACAGCACCACCTATTTTCCCCCAACTCCTGGTTTTGCCATCACAGGGAAAACAACAGAAATAAAGACAATTAAAAATAGAAAAAAATGGACTTAAAATGATGCCATCCTAACATCTCACGTGTTTTCATTTTATGTGCCATTCTGGTCCATGAACATAGGTATACATAAGCAACCATAAGATAGGCAAAATTTTATGTTTGGCTCACTTGACATTATCTAACATTTTTGTATTACTGTTATTGCTCATAATTATAGTTGAAGTGGACATTATATAACACATTACTGTTATCACTCATAATTATAGTTTAGATGGCTACTATAATATTACATATTTCACTGACATATTGTAATTTACTTAAGTATCTCCTATATTTGGAAATTTAGATTGCTTTCAATATTTGATAACATAAAAAATGCAGCAGCAAACTTTTTATTCATATGACTCTCCTTTTGAATAACTTTCTAAGAATGGAAAGTTACTACTGACTTCAAGGGAGCCTCTTGATGATTGTTTTCTAAGTATTGGCAAACCGTTTTCCTAAAAGTTTACATTGATTTACCTTCTTTCAACAATGTCTGAGAGTGACAGTTGAACTGCAGCCTCACCAATGGCATGGCATGAAATGGTACTTAATGTCTTAATGTACCTTTCTTTGATTACTGGTAATCCTGAGTATTTCTCCATTTGTGATTGCACGTTATCTTCTGTGAATTATCTCATTGTGCCCTTCCCTATGTACCTGGCTATGCAACCACTGCTAAGTCATTGAACCTCTCTGTGGCTCCATTTTCTCATCTATAAATAGGATAATAACCTATTGATAGAGTTCTTGTAAGGATTGAATGGATTTCTAAATATAAAGCATCTGTAATAGTACCTGACACATGGAAAATCTACCCCCCAAAATGTTGACGCTAATAGTAGCACTACTTTTATCTAATAGGATATTAGTAATTTTTCTTTTTTAAAAAAGATTTTATTTATGTATTTTTAGAGAGAGGACAAGGGAGAGAGAAAGAGAGGGTGAAACATCAATGTGTGAGAGAAACACTGATCAATTGCCTCTCGAACACCTCCCACTGGGGACCTGGCCCGCAGCCCCAGCATGTGCCCTGATGGGAATCAAACCGGCAACCTTTCGGTTCATAGGCCGGCGCTCAATCCACTGAGCGACACCAGCCAGGGCTCTTTATAATTTATATGATTTCTTTTAGTCCTTATATAAATGCATACATATCTTTGATTCACTTCTAAGAGAGCTCTTCATATGCTATAAATGTGACTTTGGTCACTGGTTTGGTATAACATTTTCTCCAGATTGTTGTTTTAATTTTGGTATTAGCTTTGCATATGTATGGGGATACCCATGTACACCTAAGTGTACTATATACTTTCTCACAAGTCCAGACACATGGAGTCTATGTGAAAGGGGCAGCTCATAAAAATGTCGATGGCTGGCAGTGCTCAGAACAACACTCCCAGCTCTGTTGAAAAACTGTTCAACCAAGTCTTTTAGAAAAACAACAATTAAACAAAACCAAAGTCAAACTACATGCATACACTCGCAAAGCCAAAAACAAAAACAGACAATGTATACACACACACATGTATTACGAGTCAATGAAACTACAGAGGTTTTAAGCCAGAGAGATGAAAGTAAGTTGGGTGCACACCATGGAAATTCCTCTTTAAGAGAAACTGATTCTTTGTGCACAATCGTTGCCTGATTCCTGGCATGGAGAGGTCTAACTCCGACTACTCGGGAGGAAAACAAAAAGGCGGCACCAACCAGCTGACTGAGTTAAAAGAGCTCATAGAGTTCACAACATCATGCACAGCTCGGAGGGTCAAGTCAGCAGTGTTCAAGGCTGAAGTTAGGTGAGAGGGACTTCTGGTCAAGAAGGAGGTGTAGGGAGACACAATTCACCTCCTCTCACAACCGCAGCAAAAATTGCAACTAAATTACAAAGTAAATATGAACCAGAATTGTCAGAAAATTGAGCTGTATTGGAGTCTGACAGCCAAGAAATTAAAGAAGTCACATTCATCCAGACGAGCAGGAGACACCGAGACACACAGATGTGGAGGTGTGGAATGGGTGCTCCGATACCCACATGTGGTGGATAAAAATCAGGAGGGGTACCTCCGGAGTGAGGGATTCCAGCCCCACACCAGACCACCCAGCCCAGGGTTCCAGTGCCAGGAAGACAAGTCTCCATAACTTCTGCTGTAAAAACCGGTGGGGGTTGGGACAGGGATGGCAGGAGAAACTGGGATTCTCTGGTGTCTCCTCTTAAAGGGTCCACAACAGATTTAGGACTTACAAAGACTCACTCCCTCTGGGCTCCAGCACCTGGGCAGCAGCTGGAAGGGCACCAGTGGCATACAGAGAGTAAATAAAGTGTCTGGCATCACGGCAAGTGCTGGGGGACAGCTTCCTCCTGGACAGAAGTCCAGAAACCAGGAAGCCACATTGTTCCTTTTCTGAGCCTTCCCCCACACAGAGCCACACAGCAATAGCACCATATCGAGACCCTCGCAACCTGGTTCACACAGGTTGCCCTACCATGGCAATTGCCTAGGACTCTGCTCCATCCAACTTACAGGTGCACTTTTCTAAAATAGGCCATGCTACTAAGACAGGGAGTCAAAGCAGCTCTACCTAACACATAGAAACACACATAAGGAGGCTGCCAAAATTTCATTATTATATGAAATGTTAAAGGGACTTATTTAAGAAAAAGAAGACAATCAAAACTATGAACATTTAAATGGCAATAAATTCACAACTATTAACAATTGAATCTAAAAACAAACTAAGCAAAAAAGCAGAACAGAAACAGAATCATAGATACGGAGATCATTTGGAGGGTTATCAGTTGGGAGGGGAGAAGGGGGGAGTGGGGGAAAAGGTGTAGGGGTTAAGAAGTACAAATTGTTAGGTACAGAATAGCAGGGGGGTGTGTTAAGAACCGTATAGGAAATGGAGACGCCAAAGGACTTATATGCATGACCCATGAACATGAACTAAGAGGGAGATGGCTGGAGGGAATGAGGTTACCAGATGGGGGGGCAAAGGCAGAAAATTTGGGACAACTGTAATAGCATAATCAATAAAATATATATTTTTTGTAAAGACTGAAGTTAATCACCATACAGTGAGTGGATTGAAAGGTTTAAGAGCCCCTGGCTGGTGTAGCTCAGTGGATTGAGCACGGGCCTGTGAAGCGAAGGGTCGCCAGTTTGATTCCCAGTCAGGGCACGTGCCTGGGTTGCAGGCCAGGTCCCCAGCAGGGGACACATGAGAGGCAACCCCACATTGATGTGTCTCTCCCACTCTTTCTCCTTCCCCTCCCCTCTCTCTAAAAATAAAATAAAATACAATAAGAAAGGCTTAAGAGCAATAAGTTAAATATCATGAGTAATGGGAGGAACTGAAGAAGCCCACTGCCCCGATGAGGACTGGAAACTATTTAAACTGGGTAACACAGTATGTGTTTTGGTTCTGAGAAAACAGAAGTTGAACTTTTGAGTAGTAATCAAGGACTTGGTTTCAAAGTATTTGCAAATAGTGCTGGTATGGAGAACAGATGCTGACATAATTGCCAATGGGAATCACAATGTGATGGTTGGAGTGAGAGACTGAAAGAAACCACAGGGAATTTTTGTGGAAAGCTCGGCACTGGAAATGATTTATGGTTGCTTTAAGAAGGAGACAAGGAAAATAAGGCTACAGCGTATACCATCTGACTGCTGTAGACAAGGATGTAAACAGCCATCGCTCTCCAACCTCCTGGAAATCGGAGCTCTGCTCACACAGAAAGGCGCCAGAATGTTTGCCTGAGTTAAGTGCGCACTTCTTTTTTAGAATCTAAGAATAGTCATTCTCCTTTCCTTCCCCATTACTGTTTGGGTATCCTTAAAAATTCCTGCCAGCTAGAAAGCACCATGCAGTCACCAAAAGAGATCTGTAGGGCACTCGATCACTTCCCAAGGAGGATCGGAGGAACCTCACATATGGCCCTCAGCTTGTAAGGTCACATCTCTATTTTGTTACTGTTGTTATGTGTCAAGTACTTTTATTCTAGAAACAGAAATTGGGGGATTCAGGAGAGTCAAGTGAGTCTTCCAAAAATACCTAACAAAGTATGCTAAGAAGGTAGGTTGAGGTAGGACAGATGGGACCGTTCCTGAATGTCATTTTAAGTTATCTCCTCCCTTCAAAGGGCAAAGCACCAGCAGTGCCTCTCAGACAGGAAGCAAGAACTCGAGCTGTTTTATATAGAGAGTGTGCATTTTCAAGTGGGAAAAGACAGACATACTTGGCTTAAGGCAGTGGGATTTACATGTGAGACACAGAATTATGGATGTCGATGCTGGGCTCTAAGTCCTCAGAATCGCTAGAGAAATGAGGCTCATAAAGACAAGCGATGAAAAATAACAACAAAAGAAGCATCTCCAAAGCGTAGGAACAGTGAGTTTTAATGCCTGTCCAGTGATGACACTTACTGAACAGCAAAAGAAATAGATGAGATGGGGAAAGTAAAACTGGGCTTCATGCCCAGGAACCTGTGCCAACTCAGCCAATCGGTGACCAGATCTATGTTCACCTGGGGAAACGGATCCGGGTTCTCTCAATGTGTCTGATTATAGGCATTCTCCTCATAGACATATCTCACCAGCACCCACTCTTTATTTCCAAGTTGAGTTTCCTTTGAAAACTTGTCATCTCAAAGTCTGCACTAAGACTGCAGAGATCTATCCAAACTTGGACCAGGATAGCCAGGGAGATCCAAGTCCACCCGAGGTGGTCAGGATGTGCCCCTTGGGTGTGGAGTCAGAGAAGAGCTGGCGTAACCAGGACAGATGGAAAGGGGAGGATTCTCTATGTGCCTGCATTTTCCTCTCCACTTGTGTTTACTTGGCAGAATCCTAATGAGCATTCAGGATCCACTCTGTAAATCTCACTGGTGGGAAGAGCTCTACTTCCATAGCATCTGGTGCATGGCACTAACTATGCATTTGGTACGCACATGGTTTTGTAATGATTTGCTTGTCCAACTTCATGACTGGACCATTGACTCCATGATGGTAGGGACAGCATCTCTTCTCTGTCTCTCCAGCTGTAACACAGCATCCAGAGCTGCCTTGTCCGGCACAGTAGCCCACCAGCTACATTAGACATTTGCAATGTGGCCAGCTCAAATTGAGACATGCTGCAAGTGTAAAATACATATCATATTTTGATGTATGAATAAAAGAATGTAAAATATCTCATTAACCAATTTTATATTGAGTATATATTTAAATGATAATATTTTGGATCAGTTAAAATAGACTATTAAAATTAATTTTATGTTTCTTTTTACTACTAGAAAGTTTAAAATTATATATGTGGTCCTGACTGGTGTGGCTTAGTGGGTTGGGCAACATACTGCAAAGCGAAATGTCACGGGTTTGATTCCTGGTCAGGGCACATGCCTGGGTTGCGAGTTCAGTCCCCAATCAGGGTGTATACAAGAGGCAACCAATCAATGTTTCTCTCTCACGTGGATGTTTCTCTTTCTCCCTTCCCCTCTATCTAAAAACAAATTAATAAAATCTTTTAAAAATAAAATTATATATGTGGCTCCCATTTTATTTTTTTAGACAGAATTGGTCCAGAACATAGGAGAGGCTTGTTCAAGTCAGGGTCTTTGCAGGAAAAAAATGATACACTCAGGTTGAAGAGATGTTCATGAAGGGACAACTTACTGAAGTACGAGCAGGTTAAGAAATCACAAAGAGGCTGAAGCACCAAGTGACTAGCAACAGAGGCAAGCAGTTAACACTCAACCTAAAAAAGAAGGGGAAGAAATTATGTTATTAGAGCTGGTGAGCATGGGGGTGCATTCCGAGGATCATGTAGCAGGACTTCTAATTATAAAAGA
>PVKM010003375.1:0-58128 GCA_004027735.1 Carollia perspicillata
ATATAAGCCGTGACACCATTAAAATCCTAGAGGAGAACACAGGCAGGAAAATCTCAGATATCTCACACAGCAACATTTTTACTGATATGTCCCCCAGAGCAAGGGATATAAAGGAAAGAATAAGCAAATGGGATCTCATTAAAATAAAAAGCTTCTGCACAGCTAAAGAAAACAGCATTAAAATAAATAGAGACCCAACTATATGGGAAAACATATTTGCCAATGATACCTCAGACAAGGGTTTAATCTCCAAAATCTACAAAGAACTTACACATCTCCACTCCAAGAAGACAAGCAACCCAATTAAAAAATGGGCAAAGGACTTGGACAGGCATTTCTCCAAGGAGGACATACAGAGGATTCAGAGACACATAAAAAGATGCTCAATATCGCTAGCCATCAGAGAAATGCAAATTAAAATCACAATGAGATACCACTTTACACCGGTCAGAATGGCCATCATTAACAAAGCAACAAACAACTAGTGTTGGAGAGGTTGTGGAGAAAAGGGGACCCTAGTTCACTGTTGGTGGGATTGCAGACTGGTACAACCGCTACAGAAAACAGTGTGGGATTTTCTAAGAAAACTAAAAATGGAACTGCCTTTTGACCCAGCAATTGCACTGCTAGGATTATATCCCAAGAACCCTGGAACACCATTCCAAAAGAACCTATGCACCCCAGTGTTCATAGCAGCACAATTTACAATAGCCAAGTGTTGGAAGCAACCTAGATGCCCGTCAGTAAATGAATGGATCAAAAAACTATGGCACATATACACAATGGAATTCTATGCAGCAGAAAGAAAGAAGGAGCTCCTACCCTATGCAACAGCATGGATGGAACTGGAAAACATTATGCTAAGTGACATAAGCCAGGCTATAAAAGACAAATACCATATGATCTCACCTTTAACAGGAGTCTAAGCAACAAAACAAACGAGCAGGCAAAATAAAACCAAAGACATTGAAATAGAAAACAGGATGACAGTAACCAGAGTGGAGAGGGGAGGGAATTTCAGGGGAAAAAAGGAAGGGATTATAGGAACAAGTATAAAGGACACATGGACAAAAACTAAGGGTGATGGAAATGGGAGGGAGGTGGGGAGCATTGGGGGGGTGGACTGGGATGAGAGTAAAAGACAGAAAACTGTACTTAAATAACAATTAAAATAATAAAAAAAAGAATGCAGTTTCCTTGGCTGGCCATTGAACTATTCCTGTAGCCTGGTCACTCTTGAGTCTGATAACTCCGTTGAGAAATCTTGCCCAACCCAAGTTCATTTCTAATTGATCATTACCATTTTGTTTTTCAGTTGTAGTTATTGACTCTATTTATTAACTTTGAGTCAGAAGAAAGCCTAATTCTTCTAATATATTAATATAGATTTTTGGTTCTTTCAGACATACTACAACAACTGAGTAAAGTATTTTGACTTTGGGCATATCCATTTATATGGAGATATGGAAGCACTGTGCACATTCTCTACTGCCCTTAAGTCCTTGTCTTCTGTTACTAAGAGTTAAAGTGTATCTAGACAATAGGCTGGAACTGTTAGTGTGGTATTTAGTCTTTTTGCTGTCTCCAGAGGCTGCAGGTTGTACTATCTTCTCTTGCTCTTTCCAATCTTTGTTCCTTTGAAAAGAGAAGTGATGATTTACAAAATTAGCTGCAGGACACAGACTCTCTTGCCTGCGTAATATAAGAGAATGATTATTCTCTTTCAAGTTGCTTTTTATTTTAGCAGCTGCTTCTCGAGACATTTCAGTATCACATAAGAGAAAAGACATGCAGGTTGGGCAGCCATGGGGAAGAGCGATGCCGTTTCAGAAATGGATGAAGAAATCATAGGAGATCTTAAACTTACATCTACGAGTCCTTTACTGTTGTCAGTGAAGTTTTGTCTATGTGTTTCCAGAGAGAATATTCTACATTTGCATCAAGTTTTAAAAAAAGAAAGAACTTTCTGGAAAAGAGGGTTGGAAAGGAATAGGAAGGGCTTTAATTGGTGTGGCTCAGTGGATTGGGCATTGTCCCACAAACTGAAAGGTCACAGGTTCAATTCCTGATCAGGGTACCTGCCTGGGTTGCAGGCCAGGTGCCCTATTGGGAGTGTGTGAGAGGCAACCATTCAATGTTTCTCTGGTACACTGATGTTTCTCTCCCTCTTTCTTCCTCCCTACTCTCTCTCTAAATGTAAATAAAGAAAAAATAAATAAAGGAATAGGATGAAAAGAGCTGGGAAGGAGGATTGTTGACACATTGGAATGAATGGTGTTAGGTAGAGTTGTAAAGGCTTGAGGGAGGTTGTGAGGAAAGTTTGGAAATCTTTAAGTGTACGAATTTTTAACACTGTCATCTCAATGTTACCTTTAGAATGTTTTTATACATTTTCCAGCCAGATTCTCTCTACTATGTAATAGAGACAGGAATGACTATGTCTAAAAAAGCAAATACTAAGAATGTACCCAGCCAGCATGCTGTAACACTTAAAGACAAGCTCATTTAGTCTTGACAGCAGACTTAATGAAGATTTTAGCGGTCAGAGTAAGGGCCGAGTAGATTCATGCTTCTGTTTTTTATGATGTTGTAGGGAACAATAGCATAACGCTGGGCCCAGTTCCTAAATCTTAACATGTAGCAGTTAAACTCCCTGAGGAGGCTAGTGCCCCAAGAAGGATTGTGCTAATTTTACCTGAAATGTTATGTTGTCTGAAAATTTAAGAAGTTGTTCTCTGAAATCAAGACTTTTTAAATTTTCAAATATAAATGGGCTATCTAGAACAAATACAAAGATTTACCCAGGGGATATGAGACATTTTAGTCCTGCAGAGTGTCAGTAACACAGGTTTATATTTTTCTAAAGCAAAAGGAAGAATATTTTAGGAAGCCCAATGTGTCGGAAATAGAATACTGCGGGGATGCGTGTTCCCTCCTTTCACATTGGAGTTGGAGGGACAAGTTTACTTCTTCCAGTCTGACATTTTGCAATGTGTGCTTCATTCTGTCTGTTAGGAACAAATGGTGTGGTGTACGGGGTGAACTCTGTTAGAAGGGAAGCATTATCTTAGAGATAATAGAATGCAAAAGCTTGAGGAATTAATAATAGGGCATGAAAAAAAAAATGCGAGGGCACCTATTTCAACCTTATGCAGATAATGGAATCAGTAGGGGAACTGTCAAGATTGAGAACATTTTTAGTCCTTTCAGATTCCAGGGCTTTTTATTCTCTCTGAAAAAACAATATTGTTATTATTTCTATAATTACATATTTTTGATTTCCTTCAGTTGAGTTCACCAGGAGTTTACAGGTGCAAAATCTGTTCGATGCTAGAGGGAAACGATATTTCTGGTCTTCAAACACTTGTGCTAGGTCTGGCAGGTGCACAGGTAGGTATGCTGTATTGGGCACATTAGAGATCATTACAGAAGTGCTATGGACATGCAGAGCAGGAAATACAAATAGGTAGTGGTTGTCCCATTTAGTTTTAATGAACATGCTGCTCCATACTGAATATCCCAGACATTGAATATGTTCAATGGTTCTTGTTCTGTATGGTTTTGTGATGAACAAGATAGATGAAATCAGGACTTTAACTGGAGTTTTTCAATCAAGTAAACAAATAAATTAAAATCAGTATGAGGCAAGTGCTATGAAGGAATTAACGGAGAAGGACATGTTAGAAAGAACCTTAGGAACTACTTTAGTTAACACACCAAGGGATGCATCACTAATAGATAACATTAAAGCCAAGACCTGAATGATGAACATAAACCAGCTGAGAAAAGAGCATTCCAAGCGGGGGAAAATCCAGTAGAAATGCAGAGGCAGGTGTGAGTTTGGGGTTTCAAAGGGCAGAAGGAAGCCCACTCTATATGAGTAAGGGAAGGAAATACTAGGAGATAATGAAAAAGGCCAGATTATACTGAACCCAGTAGGCTAGGAAGAGGTTGCATTTTATTCTCATTGCAGTGTTGGGGTGATAGGAAATTAATTGTATGTTTCGAAAGCAATCTGCCTGCCTGTAGAAAACTATTTTAGGCTACTAAGTGGAAATTATGAAACCTGTTAGAAGCCTATTCTGGTTGTCCTGAGAGATGATAGGAGCTTGATAAAACTAGTGAAGATGAAGAGAAGAGGACGGGTGAAGGAGATAGTTTAGAATTAGGTATTACAAGAGAAGTGGGAGGGAAAGGGGAAAAGCCAACTGATTCTTAAGTTCTTAGTTTTAGTACCTTTAGTTTGGTAAATTATGTTGTCACCTGATTAGATGAAGAATAAAGGGCTTAGAGGAAGAAACTTAAAGAAAGGAAATGAGAACTTGAAAGACATAAAAAAAAATAAAAAGATGAGTATGGCTTTGGCATTAGTGCAAAGGTAATAGGAACAGAAATGCTTAAACATTAACAACAACCAAAAATTTAACCTGGATAAGCAGGGATCCAAATCATGATTTTGGTTGTCATTAGTCAAGCAAAAAAAAAAAAAAAAAAAACAGGTGTGTGTATACATGTGGAAGTATGTATGTGTGAATGCATATGTGTGTCTGTCCTATTCTGTTTCTTTGATGAACTCTGAATAATACACCCTGTAAATTTATACTGGTGTAAAAGTATTCAGCTTTTTCTATTTTCATTCTCCAGATATCCAGTATCCCAGTAAAGACTTTTGTTTTATGGAGTATATTTTTATATAGTGGAAAGACTGCATGAGGGAAATGGACTCAATATAAATGAAAGCACTGATAGTGTTCTTGTTAGAGAGTGAAGATGAAAAGAATTATGTATATTATAATATAGTGGTCTCCACATGTAGTCCAGGACCACTATAGGTCGCCAAGACCCTTCTGGGATTCTTGAGGTCAAAACTATTATCATAAAAACCCGTAGATAAAGTTTTTTCTGTTTTCTCTCATTTTCTCGTGAGTGTATAGTAGAATTTCCCAGAGGCTACACAATGTATTATATCACATTAGATTGGATGAAGAACACAAATGAGAATCTAGGTATCTTAAAGATGTTTGCAAATCTCTTGTTGTTTTGATGTTTTCTGATAACTTATTTTATATGTTGGTACTGCTTGAACAGTTATATGTTGTTATGTTCTAAGAGCTATTCTATTTTCCTCTTTTACATTCAGCCATTCGATCCCCTAACTAAAACTAACAAGAAATTTTGAACTTCTATTTACAAGGCCTTTGTAAATAGAAGGCCTTTGTAAATAGGCCTTTGTAAAAGGCTATACGCTGTGCCAATTATCAATTCATTCTTTTGCTGCTCAAAATCTACTCTTCATTACCTGCCCTGTGATAGTGGAGCTTGACTCTTGCAGCATTTCTTTGTACCTTTCACAATGTTAAGCTTTGTCAGTACAGGGTGCTGAAGGGGCATCTTAGTAGGAAGGAGCTTCTACTGATTGAATTGTGCTTCTGTTTTAGTTTCCTCTTGCTGGTACAGCAGAGCTGAACGTTGCCCAGTGAGGTGCTTAGTGCCTGCAGTCCCCCAGTGAGCTTGCAGCTACAGCCCTGGTCTGGTGCCCACCTTGCTGTGACCCTTCCAAAGTGCACACAGCACTGCTGAGCACTCATGCCACCCTGCTGCAGGGAAGTGTTTCCTGCCAGCTCTGGCCCAAAGGACCGAGAAAACTCCTCTACCACCCAGTAGGCCACAGCCACACCTTCTAAAGAGGTCTGACTGTCAGCAGCCTTCCTCCCCTTTCCATAGTCTTTCCCTCCTTGGGTATTGTAGTTATCCTTTAGGGTTCTCAGTACAACTTTAAGGTTTCTGCTCTCTTATAGTTAGTAATTCTTTATTTTACACCTTCACTGTTACATTTACTGTGCGACTGCTTTCTTTTGATTGGACTCTGAACTGAGCGCTACCTTCTGAGAGAGATAAATTGTCCCTATCTACATTTTTAAAACTTTTTTTACTTATTGATATAGAGAGAAAGTGGGGGGAGATCAATATAGATTTGTTGTTCCACTTGTTTGTGCATTCACTGGTAGCTTCTTGTATGTTCCCCAACCAGGGGTCAAGCCTGCAACCTTGGTGTAGCTGGACAACACTCCAACCAACTGAGCTACCCGGCTGGGGTCCCTTGATTTATGATTTAAAATGTGTAAAAAAAGCAGTGCATAGTTCAAAGCCAGAATCATAAAGGCAGAAAGTATTATCAAAGGCATTAAATAGGGAAAGCCCGGCATGGGCTGGAGCTGAGGAATTGTGAGTAAAAATTGGCTAGGGCTTTAGATGAGGGGAGACTTCCTTCTAAGAACATGCACCCAACTGGAAGAGAAAATGGGCATGCTATGTGCAAACAGTGAGGGTTCTGTCAGGTTGGAGAAGGTGGTGTGTGAGGAGCAGGGGTGGGAGGTAAAGTGGTAAAATTACTTTGTGACCAAATCATGGAGAGTTGTCAGTACTAAGCCAGAAAAGTGGGAATTTTTCTTCATTTAGTGTATAGGGCACATTCTACATATTTTTAATAAGAAGTGGCAATAAGTACTGCCTGGTGTAGCTCAGTGGATTGAGCATGGGCTGCAAACCAAAGGGTCACCAGTTCAATTCCTGGTCAGGGCACGTGCCTGGGTTGCGGGCCAGTTCCCCAGTAGGGGGTGTGTGAAAGGCAATCACACGTTGGTGTTTCTCTTCCTCTCTTTCTCCTTCCCTTCCCCTCTCTCTCTAAAATAAATAAATAAAATTTTTAAAAAACCTGGCAATAAAAATACCATGTTGGTGTTGGTCTCTCTCTATATATATATATACACATACACATATAAATAAAAGGAGTTTTAGGATGAAGTATGGCAACTTATTTTTTATTCATTATTTTCTTTGCAGTTAATCCTTTTGCTGGCTTAAAGATAAAAATTTTATTAAGATATACAATTCATAGGACATTATTTATTCCTCTAGATCTTAGACTGGTTTTATGAATATGGGCCTTATAGTCTCTGGCTATTTTTTATAATAAAAAATTGTGTTTAGTCTAAGTACTCTCTGCTTCTCTTTTTAAATGAATTACAGTATAAAGTTTCTGATTTTTGTATATTTTGTTGTTGTTGAAGGAAAGCCAAGATGCTCTTAATCTGTACAAAGCAAATTAGATTTATTTTCAAAGGCAAAATACCTGTCTTTATTTTCTAAGAATTATCATTATTTATTTGATCTTCCTCTTGTAAAACAGTATTCATGTATTTTCTCTCTCTTTTTTTAAAATTACAAATCCATTGTATGATCAGGTGGAACATTTGGCAAATGTACATAAGCAAAAATAAGAAAACAGAAGACTATCACGGCTCCCCCTATAATACAACTGACATTTTGCTATATATTCTTTGTATTTTTTCAGTTATACATGCACATGAATGTGAATATAACCAAAAATAGATACATCCTGCTTCTATAAATTGGATTGGGATCCAGGATACCCAATTAAATAAAAAGAGTATAAATTATCCAAAAATATACATGGCCAATTTATTTATTAGTGTGCCATCTATAAGAATCAAGAAGAAAGAAAGAAAGAAAAGGAATTCCAGGTCACAAAAGAAGATGAGAACTGGGAAGAATGAAGCAAAAATAATATGTGTAACTTATCCCTGTACCAAGCTTATTCTATACTGGACCTGGTAGTGTTGTATGAAATCTTCCCACAAGCTCTGAATTATAGCACCCCAAAAAGGGAACTGGTCAGATTTAAAATTTTGATTTCTTCTACAGTAGAAGTCCCCTTATCTTCCATTATTTGAATATGTTTTGGCAGGTTAATTGAACTAATTAGACCAGTAGTCAATGAACGTGTAGTGTTGTGGGTAAAAGTTACTGTGTTTTAGAGAGAAAATCCAAAGGGTTGATTAATTCTACAAAATAGTTAGCAAGATGGGCCCAAATACAACCCAAGTAACACAGGGTTCTGTAGCACTATACCTATTACATTTAGGTTAAATTTACATCCTAGGGAGAAAATATTGTATAATAAAATTTGTGACCTATCTCAAGTGTGATAAATATATACCAAATTTTTCCATATGGATCTTTGTTAAAATGCACAATAACATGAAAAACACTTTTTCTGGAGATGAACTTGGGCTAATACAAGCAGCTAATGTTCAAGTCTCATTTTTGTACTTAGCACTTTATGATTTACCTGCAGAACAGAGTACTTTTGAGGGTGGGGCTGTGAGGTATTATGAGGGTAAGCCTCTCTAGTTTTGTGCCTTCCTATGATAAATAGCCAATAAATATTTATTAAATCAAAGGAAGTAAAGTAGACTAGCTATTGTCAATTGCAGTTTCTGGCAGCTATAGAGCAACGTAGGGACTGTTGCAGAATTAGGCCTAATGGCCACAGTGACTACCTGATAGCTTCACGGGTGACACGCTAGATCGGTGAATCTATATCAGGTTCTCAGCCTAGAAGTTTTGACATTATAGATTTCAGTCCTCATAATCACACTGCAAAGGATTCTTTTTTCCGTGACCTGAAGCTTAGCGTGGCTAGTACACTGCGAAAGGTCAGACAGCCTTTCTTTTAACTGATGATCTTGGGATTGGAAACACTAAATGATTTCAGTGTCTACACTTCTAGCCCATTTTCCTATGTCGTGTTATAGATACGGAAAAGGAAAGGTGCACACTGGATGTAAACCAGGCCCATGGGGCATTGCTTTGTTCAGTATTAAAAGTCGCTTGCTTAGTAATACCAGGTATTTTTTAGAGTGCGATCTGGATTTAAACCAGGCCCTACCTGTTTGACCATGTAAATAATCAAAGAGTATTTGGCTTTGAAGTTACTAATTATTCCTCAATTTTCTAATTTTTGAAATAGGAATAAAAACAGGTTATTGCAGAGAGCAAATGTATTAATACATGTTATGTACTTTGAACAATATCTGTCACCTATAATAATTTAGTTTATTTACTTGTTTGATATCTTTCTATGGCTCTGTTCTGAAAGGCATAGTTCTGAGTTCAATTTAACACTCAGAATAGATTGACAGCGTTTTTAGTGTTCTTTCTATTATATACTCCTTTTTGCTTATATATTTATTTAACTTTATTATATGTAATGTCATTTCAGGTTCCTATATGATAGTGGACTCTTCAAATCATGACCCTGGAGAAAAAGCCAGACTTCAGCTGCCTACAATGAAGGAGAATGACACTCACTGTATTGATTTCAGTTACCTGTTATATAGCCAAAAAGGGTTGAACCCTGGCACTTTGAACATACTAGTTAGGGTGAATAAGGGACCTCTTGCTAATCCAATTTGGAACGTGACTGGATTCACGGGTAGAGATTGGCTTCGGGCTGAGCTAGCAGTGAGCACCTTTTGGCCAAATGAATATCAGGTAATTATGCTTTCTTTTCTGGTTAATGTGTTGATGTCATTGAGTGTCACTGTGTATGTAATACGTAGAGGTAAATATTAGCCCCACAGGAATGTGAGATAGTCTAACTCTCCCCAACCCTGTCCTTGAGCAAATGTTTAAATACTGTGGCATAAAATTTTCAAAAAAAGAGAAAAATAATTTCACATATAGAGAAAAAATAGTTTAGGTACAGAATTTGTTGGTTGTTTGGTAAAAAGCTAGTTACTTATTGACAGATATATTTCTGGGTCTCTGTTCAGGAAGAAATAGTGTTTTTGATTGCAGTGCAGTATTTGCAAGTGATTGGTTCACTCAGTTCTTGAAAATAACATTTGGAAAATAAATCTGAAATAGTGTTTCACGAAATATATTATTTAAGGAGGCATTTTGAATAATTTTTGTTAGTTGCATGAAGTATAAAATTAAGCAAACAAAAGAAAGCTTTTTTTGGGACCCCCCCTCCAATGCTTGATATAATCACATTTAAATCAGGCAATAAATAGTGTTAATAACTATCTTATATTTTGTGTGACTGAGTTTATGTGATTTAACAAAAAAGTTCATTTGCCATATCAGAGAGTTATTCAGTAATCCTCACTATGAGATTCAGTTCTTGGAAACAAAGTTACCTCTTTGAAAGTTCACTTTTGTGTTAGAATTTGCCATGTAATTTATATGACTTCTTATTTGTAGCTTATTAGAGAGCCTAATAAGAATGTGGTTATAAAATAATCTATTTTATGTGCAATGAGTAATATATAAGTTAAGAACAGTTTCATTCCTGTTATTTAAAAATTTAACTCTTTCTTCAGGTTATGTTAGTCTTTACTTCCAAGGAAGGGAAAGATTCGATGCATTGTTTTAATTGCTTCGTTCTGAGTCCATTCTCTACGTGTTAAAAGCCTATCACTTCACAGATACTGTTTCACAGGTAAAGCTCTCCAGTCAGGGTGATGTGTTGTTGAGAGTTCAGTGGGTTTTCATTAGGTAAGAGTTGATTCCATTATTCCAGAACAGAAAGATGTTTTTATTCTGTCTGGGAGAGCCATCTGCTTTGGGAGGTCCAAAGCTTTGGTAGGTCTGCATGCGTGGTAGCTGGATTGGTGAAAGTGCGTGACACTAATGCTAAAATACTGGAGGAAAGCTCCATGGGCACATCTCTGAGAACAGTGGGTTCATGACTGCCGTTGCATCGTCATACTGACTTCACAGGGAATCTGTTATTGGAGCTTAGCACTAAAAGGAAAAGCCCTGCGATTCAGCAAAATAAATCTGTCAATGTATTCAGACTCCTTAAAAGAGCCAAACTACAAATCTAATTTTTATAAATCTAATTACAAAGCAAAATGGTTAAAAATTTGGGTTCTGGAGTCATATTGCCTGTGTTCAACCCTATTTGCTTTTTGCTTCCTGTGTAGACAGTTAAGGAATCAAACTGTTATACCTTAAAATAAAACATAGAAGTAGAGTTTGATAAACCCAACAAGTAATATGTGTTACTATGCTTCTGTTCCTTGGTGACAAAGAAATGGCATACATTGATCACTTTTTCCTTATTTTTCCTAAGCTCTATCTTTGAGCCATTGGTATTAATAACTTTTTAATTAAAAAAAATATTTTCAGGGAGAAGGAAAGAGAGGGAGGAACATCAATCATTGCCTCTTGCACACCCTCAGCTAGAGACCTGGCCTGCAACCCAGGCGTGTGCCCTGACAGGGAACCCAGCTGGCAACCTTTCAGTTCACAGGCAGCTGCTCAATCCACTGAGCCACCCAGCCAGGACGATATTAATAACTTTTTTGATGGCACAGATTCTGCAATATTAATGTTGAGTTATAGTACCTAGAACTGGGTGGACACTTCTTAGGTCAGTCTCATTTGCATGACTAAGCCCTCTAGTTTACATGGACCTACAGTGTGTTTAATAAGCAGGCAGTGAAAGAAGTTTCTGGGAGAGTTTCAGCCTGCCCAGTAAGATCTTTTTGCAGATCTCTTGTTAGGGAACAAGGTAGTGAGATAAAAGAACCCAGGGGTAAATGTCTCTTTGTTGCAGATTGAAATTTGAGCCACAGATCATTTTTAAGTGATGACTTTGCTTCCACATATTTTTACTTAACTTGCAAAAGTTAACAATCAATGAAAACAACTAGCAGAGTAGAACATTTTTCATGTGCATAGTGCTCAGTAAATTATTTGGTTGATGTTTTCATCGATTCTGTCATTTAGATACATACTCGTACCTGTACGTCAGTTATTAGAAACAACCAGCTCGACATAAACTATATTTATGTAGCCTTTTTGCTATTAGGAAATAGCGCAGAACTGTTTTGACTGTTGCTTAATGCAGAATCTGTATGGATTTTAAAAAATAAAATATTCCCATTGCAGTGTGTCATGTTAGCTGTTTACTCATTTAATTCTTATAAAAAGAAAAACTGAATAATTTTTCAATTTTTCCCAGACTCTAGGTTGAGTAAAAATTATTCTTTCTTCCATTGTTTACTCATTTTCTTTTCTCCAGAGAATTTACACTCCCTAAACTTCTTATTAAACGTTTTTAATACTCTGATTTTTCTAATTATTTTTATTTTTTTTGTATTTCTAGAGAAGAGGCCTATATTTTCTTTGTTTGAGCCATTCCTTATCTGATCACTCCTCTAATCAAAACCCCCTCTCACAAAATTTTTACAGCAATAAAACTATCAAAAAGAAAATAGTCCCAGAGTGCCACTATTTTTAATTAACTTGGGCTAATTTTTGTATAAAGCATACTCTTGGAAGTGGGGGGGAATCCCCTCATTTTGCGTGACAGAGCTCCCTAGCTTACATATACCAGCGTGCCGTTCTCTTTTTCATTTTTCTGTTGAACTAAAAATCTGAAACAGCTATAGTATATCAGTGCTATCATTTGTGCTTCCCAGTGATTTCATCTTGCCAGATGCCCAAACAGGAGGCTGATGTGGTAATTTAAATTACTTATGATGGGTACTATTCAATAATGAGGAGATACTAGTTTTTAATTCCAAGAAATTTAACCTCTGATTTGAAAAAGGAAAAAAAAATAATATGCATACAATAGTGAAATAAAAGCAAAAATGATTTTCCAAATAATGAATTTCGTTGCCTGGCAGATCAGGATGAGGCTCGTGAACTTTGGGGCTTGCCTCTGGGGTGAATTTTGGCTCGCTCTTCTCATCCCTGCAGAACTGGATATAGTCCTTAATCTCTTTGGCTCTAGTTTCCTCCTCTGAAAAAGGAAAATCACAATAGTTTCTACTCATTGGATTATTATATCACATGAATATATAAGAAAAGTGACAGAAAGCATGTGTTTACCATAAAGTTTAGTTAACATTATGATGAATAAACACAAAATTTGCAGACTCCACTGGATTTAATATGTGCTCAGAATTTTCTTCCGTTTCAAAATCATGCTATTTGAAAAACAAGACTTTATTCTTTTTTTGAGCAGTTTTAGGTTCACAGCAAAACTGAGAGGGAAGTACAAACATTTACCATATACCCCCCACCCCCACACATGCATAGCCTCCCCTATAATCTACATCAACCACCAGAGTGGTACACAATTGATGAACCTACATTGACTTCGGAATCACTCAAAGTCCATAGTTAATTTTAAGGTTCACTCCTGGTGTTGTACATTCTAAGAGGCTGACAAGTGTATGACATGTGTCCATCATTATAGTTTCGTACAGAGTTTTTCCACTGCCCAGAAAACCCTCTGTGTACCACCTATACTTCCCTACCCCTTCATGTTGTTCTTCCTAGCTTTTTTTTTAATGTTAACATACTTGGTACCTTATTAGCATAAGGTCAAACCATGCTAAACCCCTGAGGATTCAGGCATAAAGTCCCTCTTCTCATAACCTTATAGTCTAGGTTGGCACTGTAGGAGAGCAAAATATAAATCAGATGTGGGGTCTAGCCTTGGGGAGACTAGTCCAGATGGGAAATGTGAAACATAAATAGATTAACTTTGAAATAGTATAGCAATTGTTAAGTGACTTAAGAGAGATATAAAATGTAGTGGGGAAAATGAAAACAAAGTGTAGATTTGTTTCCAAAGTAATTTGAGGCAGAAACAGGACTAGAATTCTTGTCTCTGATTCTTCTGTTTCAGATTACTTTGCTTCCCAATGTACCACATTGTTTTCCTTATACCACAATTATTTGGAGGTAACACTTTCTGCAGTGAAACAAAAAAAAGGAAATGTAAATTTTATGAAGCAAGCACTGTAGTGAAACACTAATATATGGAGCTGTTTCTCACCTGTATCTTCAACACATTAGATGTCTCTTTTTTCAGTATATGAATTTTAAAAAGTATCATATTCTATTTGTTTTATTTGCCATGGTCACAAGGTGCTAGTTTTGCCTAGTTGCTTCAAATAACTGCTGTAACATTTTAAACTGATTAATAAGTAGAAGTGAAAAGAAAAAAAAAACATTATGAGGCATTATCTCGGTGTTAAATTTCAATGGAAGATCAGCACTCTTCTGAAAGTGTAATTTTCTCCTCTCTGGAAATCTGACCTGTCTTGTATTTATAAAACTAAGTTCTGCTTTGGGATTAAACCCATTAGTCTCTTACTGAACAGTGAGGTTGTTACCAAATGAGGCAGGCAGACATAACTTCCAAAACTATTAGTGAAAACCTAATCTGCAGTTTTCCATTAACTGGGTGCACATCATTAATCACAAAAATGATGCGTGATGAAAACCACAGGGGTTTGGCCAGGAATTAGAAAGTGATAATATAGCAGAATGTGGGTTTTTTTTTAAAACCTCTGAATTCACTGAGAAACAAACACTGAACTTTTGCAACCCGTTTTCTTAACATTTTTCATTGGTTTGAAAAAAATTGCAAGAAGTGGATAGGCATGGAATTTTCTGTTTTTGTTTCCTTTTTAAAGGTTTATGTTAACATGCATTGCACTGATTTTTTGGCAATGGGATGTTTTTTACACTCCAGAGATACTGCTGGCTTTGAATCTAAAAAGACTGGGACTTAAACCAAGGGACTGTTTAGTTAAAATAAAAAATTTGTAAAAGATTGATCCTTGGAGATAGGGGCTGAAGTAAGAACATGCTCATGAACCATCCGTGCAAAATGTGAGGAAGAGTGGCTATCACTCCCTCGCCATAGCTCCTCGAACTCTTCCAATTTCCACAGGTCGCCATTCAGCCACGTAGAGCCCTGGGGAAGGAAGGAGGCTCGGCTTTGCTTCCTTTAGAGGGATTAGTCTGCTGGGTGCCATAACCAAATTCTAAAGACCGGGCGGCTCAGACAACAGAATTTTATTTCTCTCGGACTGGAAAGCCCCAACATCAGGGTGGTGTCCTGGCGAGAGGTCTCTTCCTGGCTTGCAGATGGCTCCCTTCCCACTGTGTCCTCACTTGGTGTGGTCTCATAAACTCTGCAGTCTTACTCTTATAAAGGCACCAGGCCTTTCAGATTAGCATCCCATCCTTAGGACCTCATTTAACTTTATGTCCTGAAGGTCCTGTCTCCAAATATAGTCTCATTGGGGATTAGGATTTCAACACATGGATTTTTTTTTTTTGTGGGGGAGACAGGGAGGATACAATTCAGTCATCAACACTAGGTATAGCTGATAGCTGTAACTTCTTCATTTATAAGCATTATAAATGACTCTGGCTCATTATGTTGTATAACACTGTTACAGATTTTATTAATTTTTTATTCAATAGTCATTTTTCTCCTTTCCGCATTGGCCGGACTCCCGCCTACCTCTCTTACTTTCACAACTTCCTTTGTAGATGAAGGTGGCTGTGTGACACAGGTCTGGCCGGAGAGTTATGGTGGGGAAAGATGTTCGTCCCAGATAAAAAGACAGAGGCATGTTGTTACCTGAGATTATGATGCTCGGAGCTACCGAGCTCGGATGCTCGGTAACTGCAGTTACCAGGTAACTGTGAGGTAGGAGATACCAAACTAAGGGTGACAGAAGAACGCACGGAAGGAGAAGTAGCCAGGGTCTTACTCTTAGGTCAAATAATAAAAAATAATAATAATAAACAATTTTTAAACCACGTTGAGGTGGGTATTTCTCTCCATAGCCAAAGGCATCCTACTGTACCATGTCACATCCTTTTTGAACTTCCAAGTCTTCACACTTATCACATTGTGTACAGATGAAACATGTGAGACACGTGGGGAAATGAAAAGTACTCGTGTCTGTCTTTGAATGAAATAATTCATGGTTTTCAGCTCAGGTGTGGAGAGAAGATACTTGAAACTCTCAATAGGTCTGTCAGACAATAAATCAGTGACTGGAGGAAGCAGAAAGAAAGGAAAGAAAGGTCCTCTGCTAGGAGTCTACCATGTGTAAGACATTGAGCTGGATACTCCACGTATGTCGCCTTGTCGGGCTTTAATATTTGCTGTATTTCACCGTGTATAATGCGCACCCATGCTTTTAAGCAACACCCACATATGGTGCACATCCTCAGTACTACCCATGTATAATGTGCATTCTTGTTTTTTCCCAAAAATGTTGAGCAAAAATGCATGTATTATACATGGCAAAATATGGAAATCAAATGTGTGAATGAGAAAAGGGCTCTGTAATAAATCTAACTGAAAGTAACTTCACAGGGTGATTTGATCATAAATTCCTAACAGGGTAGTCATGCCTCAGGCCCGTAACTTTTTTGTAAAAGTTTATCTTAGCCTTAAGCAAGCCTTGTCCATTATTTTGTGCATCTAGATTAACACACCTTTGAAATGCTTCCTTTTCAGGCCCCTTGGAAGCCTAACCATCCTCTAGGGCACGTAATTTTGTTACTGTATTTTTCTGTGTATTATGTGCAATTTTTTGCCCAAATTTTTGAGGGAAAAAATAAGAATCTGCTTTAATGCATGGGTAGTACTAATTCTATACCTATATAAATGTTTTTAATTCTTTTATTTGTGCTTATGCATTAAAAGTTTAACTCTAGAGAGCCATAACGATATCCAATGCAAAATACTACCCTGGAATATGATAATTAGATTTGTTTGTGAATACAAATATATAAAAATTGAATTAAAAGTTATAACAAATGATTTTTTACCTGAAGGTTTGGGCCAAAACTATGGGTGCACATTATATATGAGAGTGCATTGTACATGGCAAAATATGATAACTACCATGTAATCTGATCTCTGCCTTGCTTTCTCCTACCCTCTTGTAATCTTCTTTGCATTCCCTCCTTGATACTAACTGTACAAAAGAAATTGCAGAACGGTCATTTCTCAGGAGGTTTTGAGATCTTGTGTCCTGGTATTGTCAGTTTTTTTCAAATAAACTCACAAAATATCTGTACAGTCTTGCATGTTTCTAATTTGAATTGTTACGTGAAAGTTTCTTATCTGTTGCATGGACTAAGTTGCTGACAATTTTGTGGCCAAAATTATTCCCCTTTCTCTTCTTTAGTGATTTGATCTTGCTATTAAGTGTTTGCACTTTAGCCGTATGAGTGACTTCTGAAGTTAGCCACAAGTAGATAGGCTGATTTTAGTTATGGCAACAGTCATTTCCTACCACGGGCTCTTGGGTTCATTTTTATTCTTGCAAAATACTTGTTATTAGGGAAGCAGCCTCTTGCTGCTGATTTTTCATCTTAATGATTCCCTAGTTGTTTCATTTAAAGTATTCCAAATGAATTTGGAAAAACTCCCACGTTATTATAGTCATTACTTTCTTAAAACATGTGTGAGGGTGACTTCTCTGGTTCCTGACGGCGATTTTTTTTTTTTAATAAAGCATCAGCTTTACTTTCCTGTTAGACTCCGTTTGCATTGATTCACTGACAAAATGTATAGTTTGTAAATGAATGTAAACAAATGAAGAGGAGAGTCTTCCTAGTTAACACAACAATCGTTGCAAGTATATGACAGCAGTCTCTTGTTTTCTACTAAGTCATTCCTGTTTTTATTTAGTATAGCAAGAGCTGTCAAGTGCCCCTTACTAATTCTTTTGAGAAATACATCTATGAAATTAATTCATTTTCCTTTTAATAGCGGTGAAAAATTCATGAGTGGTGAGGAGACTTAGGTAGTGTTTGTCTCTTAAGAGGTTGTTTTGCCCAAGGAGACTGGGGAAGAGACATGACCCAAAGTAGCAGAAGAAATCTGCTTGCTCACGCACTTTCATTCCGCCTCCCGTGTTGAATCTGAGTTAACGCACTTCTGATTCCTTGTTTCCTATATCTCTGTGGGAGTTATTTCACATACCTTTAACAGGCTGATTTTCATGTATCAAGATTAGAAAAAAGTGCCTTTTACTAGAGCAGAGTTCATAGTCGAACAAAAAAATGAAAGAACTCCTTTCTTCTTATCAGTTTGATGATGTTTCTGACAATGCTATGCCATTTATTAGTACAATACCATGTCATATAAGAAAAATATAAATGACAGTTTAAAATCAATTCTCGCAGTTATTTTGCCCACTGACTTTGAGAGTTAATTGGAATTGGTCTTTTTTTGGAGTTCTTTTGAGTTTCTGTACAACTTGAATTTCTGTGTGACCTCTGTGTCCATTTCCATTTCAAAGACTAATTATTTTTTTCATTCCAGACTGCCTGTGGTTGGTATGTGAACAAAATATTGGGTCTTCACGCGCAAAACAAAACTGAGAGACATTAGGTTTTTATCTAAATTTTAACTTTTATGCTGTGGTAATTTCAGTTTCAATACTTATAACAATTTATATAGATAAAAAAGGATGTAATTATCTATTTTAGTTTTTTAATTGAGGGGTTATATTAAACAGAAATATAAGGGAAATGTCAGACAAATGTACAGTCTATAACCATTTTACTATTTCTTTAGATAATATTGTATATAATCTAATTCTGTTGTTAGTAATACAAAGTGGAATATAAAAGAAAACAAACTTTGAACACTGAAAATAAAAACATCCACTTATCTCATCCAGAAGACAATTTGTGGTTAATTTTATCTATCATGCTTTTCAAAAGACTTTAAAAATATTTTTACTTATTTATTTTTAGAGAGGGGAAGGGAAGGAGAAAGAGAGGGAGAGAAACATCAATGTGTGGTTGCCTCTATGGTGCCCCCTACCGGGGACTTGGCCTGCAACCCAGATGTGTTCCCTGACTAGGAATCAAGCCAGGGACCCTTTGGTTCACAGGCCAACACTTAATCCACTGAGCAACCCCAGCCAGGGCTCAAAAGATGTTTTTAAAACTTGTTATAAAACTTGCTGCTACATCTTATTTCTGCATTTAGTTATATAAATAACTATTGTACATACCTCTGGAAGTCCCTGATGAGATTTGGATTCTCAATATTCTTTGAATGATCTTTTAAAAAAATCATTTTCCTCAGCTTTCTGTAAACAGTAAATCAATTTTCATTTTATGTTAAAAAAACAAGGTCTATAGTGACAAACTTATATCAAGTAATAATTCAATAAAGTAATAAAATGTGGAAAACTTTCAGCACCTAGGGATCAAAATTTGTTTCAAACTTAAGCATCTTTAGATCCAGGTGTTTTGGAACACCAGCACTAATGTAAATCTTGGAAGTAGACACAGCATCTCTCGGGTTAATTTTTATTAAAAGTCATTTGTGGTTTGTTTGTGAACTTCAACAATGTAGGCCTACATGGGGATGAAGTCAGTGTGACCCATCAATGCCAGGGTAAATTTCTTTTGGGGGTGGTGGCTGGGTTGCTGTTTGTTTTCTTTCATGTTTTACATTCCTCGTCTTTGTTTTTTAACCCCCCTGTTTTTGGCAGGGCATTGGTAAGCAGAACGATAAACATGTAACCGAATGACTTTATTTATTACATTGGGTACTGTGACCTGCTGCATGAGAGAGGTGGAAGGTCTCGTTCCTACACAGAGAATATGAAGTTGACAGACAATAACATCGGTGCCGTGATATTTATTGGGTAAAGCTCCGACTAAGATTCCCTTTGGCCTGTGTTCAATCCCAGGACCACTAGTCAGTGCCTCTGTTCTTTGAGTGACTGTTTTGTGGGCCCTTTGAGTTTCAGTCCCTGCTAGACTGAATGATAGCCAGTCACTTATTACACAGGTTTTTTAATGAAGTTCAAAGGAAGTAATGAAAACTGCAAAATGGTATATGTAAAGTTCTAATTTACAAGTAAAGAAACCAACTAAAGCTAGCAAAGTTGGAAAGAGGCAGAGTCAAGAAGACTTGGGATTCTCTCATACCAGTTAAGGGAACTGGAATATCCAAGACTGAAGAAGACACGGGGTCCAGGGTAGCCCTGAGGACATTACTTTCTCTCTGAAGGTTGACTATGAATGACTCCTTTATTTGTCCATTCCACAAATATTTATCCAGCAACCTAATCTGTACCGGGTACCATCCTTGCTTGCTGCTGGAGATCTATAGTGATGAGTATGTCTCAAGGTTCCTGTTCTCCCAGGAATTGCAGTGTTAGAGCAGAAGGGGGAAAACAGATAAACAAGTGAAAGATCAGAATACGATAAGTGCTAAGCAGGTAATTAGAATAATGTGAGAGTTAAATGTCTTGGAAACCACCTCGGACCAGGTGGTTAAAGAGGAATTATTAGGGAAGGTAGTGTTCACCTGGAGATCTAAATGGTGAAAAGGACCCAGGGACCGAGGGTTTTCCTGCTCTTTATCAGGGAGGAGATAGGTCAGGGATGGAGCAAACAGCTAATTCAAGGCCCCGAATCTGGAAGGAGGTTAACATGGTGGAGACAGGCCAAAGGGGGGACCTTCTGAAGATGAGATGGTTATGTTCTAGTTGGGTGGAGCTTTGTAATCCACGTGAAAAGTTTGAACACTTTAAGATTTCTATCAAGGCGTCCTATTTACTTATTCTTGGCCTCATCTTACCTGTGTTTCAAATTTATATTCACACTGCTTACTCTCAGTCGCAGCTCTAAGTGTGCACCATCTCAATAATGGTAACAATTTCCTGTTTTCTCTTACCTTAAACTCTAATAAATCAATTACTCTTTTGGGATGCTAATTTACTGATATTGAGCTTCTCCGATTTTGTCAATACTTTCTTTATAGTCAAAATGATTAGCCTTCATTTGAGGTCTTTCATAATTTAGCTTCAGTCAACAGCTCCGGTCTCTCTACCATTATTTTTTATAGACACCCTCTGATTTAGTCAAACTGAAAGTTGCTCTCTCTCTCTCTCTCTCTCTCTCTCTCTCTCTCTCTGAACAGTTCGGGCAGAGTGTGTGTGTGTGTGTGTGTGTGTGTGTGTGTGTGTGTGTCTGGATTTACACATGATATACCTACCTTTCAAAATGTCCTCGTTTCTTCCTGTCTCTTGCCTATGTTCCATTGATCTTTCCAGACTCAACTTTATGCCCACTTCTACTGCGAAGCCTTTGCGAGACATATCACTTCTTGTATTTGTACTGCTTACATTGCCATTCAGATATTTAGCCTGTCGTACTTCAGATACTTTCATGTCTCTAATTTTATATGTTTGAAAATGCTGTGATGAAACGATGGGAAAACAGTTATCTGAGGGAGACAAAGCATTCATGTTGGCTGTCTTGTACTGTTATTTAACTCAGTGTCCAAAGGACTAGAGAAATCCGTAGTGTGAAAGGAGCTCCAGGAAGGAAACAACACACAGGCTCAGGGGTCAGACTAGAGTGGAGGTGAATCTGGGTGTGTGAAGCGGGCAGTAAAAGGGGTTTAGGTTTCACTGTTACGAGGCGTCGAGAGTGCCCACACTGCTCAGAAATGAGAATGATCACTCTGGGTGATGGGACTTCATACAGGTCTGAGGTGGAGGGTTTTGAAGTGAGGAATAATGATAAATTAGGTTGAATAGATTGGACCCTATGATAGAGAAATTTCCAAATCCAGGTCAAGGGATTTTTTAAAAATATATTAAATAAACTATAAAAATAAAAATAAACATAAAAATAAATAAAGAAGAAAACAAAAAAATTATTTTGATTTCTATATCCTTTTGGACTGCTCAGAAGAATCTAATGACCAGAGCAGTGTGATGACAGTGATGATTTTTGAAAGTCATTCTTTTAAGTCTTGGCTCAGCAGATCAAAGGTGGCCCTTAACTCAGCATTTGCTGGCCCTCTCCACACTGCTATTATTCAAGCCCCATCTGTTCAAATGGACTCTTAAAGTTTTGACGTTCACCATTTTTGGATGAAGGCCTGTGGGGGGCAAAGCATATTTTTGCTACTTAGAAGAGATTTTTGCTTAGAAGACATTTATTTGTTATGAAAGGTAATCAGGTTTTGGCAGACAAAGTCATATTTAAAAGAAAAAACCTATTCAAGGATTCTGCCTTTGTCAACAGAATTGCTAAATTTTGTTCATTTAAGCTTATTCTTTCTGCTGGGATCGCTGGGGAACTTTCCCTTATTGTAAAGGATGAAGGATGTCCAGATGATGCTCTTCTCCTCCATCTGCCCGTTAAATCCTTAATCTCCTACACCTGGGTGGCTTTAAATCTTTCATTTGCTTTCTGTACCAATGGTTCCAAGTCAGACAAGTTCTTCATCGCATATGCCAAGTAAGTTTCCTTGTGCCATAAAAGGGCATGCTGTGCCCCAGGATCTCCTGGAAAATAAAGTGGGTTGCTGTTCACAAATGGACTTGCCAGTTTTAATGCAACCCAGTTAGTAAATGGCATTCGCTCCCTGTACAACCAGGAGTGCCCTATTGATTGGCAGCAGGAAGCTCCTTGTTCACATTGAGATTTCCTTTTGCAGGATTTCTAGCCCCTGTAAATCGTCAGTGTGCTGCCTTTGTGATGGAACAAAAGGCTCTTTTCTGCCTTTCTCATGGCCATTTGCTTCTCAGTTTGGAACCAGTTGAGTTATTTAGTCATGAGCCTGAGTTGTAAGGCACAGATATTTGAAATGCATTTGGTTTTGGGTCTTTGTGAGGGTTCTTTTTGGAAAAGAGTCAAACAAAAAATCCAGGAGGCAAAGTTATCCACTGCTTCTTAGTTATCTCTGTAGTGACTTTAATTCACTCAACTAACTTGTTAAGAGGTTATGCTCCTCGTTGAATTTCAACCTTGAACCTGTTGTATTTCACAGAAAGCTATTGTTGTAGAAACAACCCTCACCTCAATCACGTAAACCTTCCAACAAATCATCTCTACACCCCACGAGATTATGCACTGGTATTATCTATCAGCTATGTTATGGTATAATTGGGAATCAGAAGGAAAGGGACTTTCTCTATTCTCCAAGTTAAAAACTTATACAGGTATCTATAACTAACTTAGTAAAACATGTTGCTTGGTAGTCCAAGCTTGGGAAGGGAAGGGGAGGGGAGGGGAGCACAGGGAAGGGGAGGGGAAAGAGGAAAAAGGAAAGAAACTGGGCTGTCCAACACCTTTGCATTTCGGATGAGCCATCATATAAATGCATGGCAGATTTATAGAATCAGGGACTGGAACTTTTTATTTTATTTTTTAAATCTTATTGCTGCTACTAGAAAGACAGTGGATAAGGGAGATTTCTTAAATCAAACTATAATTTGTGATTATATTGCTTGGAGAGAGTGAACTAGTATTGGTGTAAAGAATTGGAAATTTTCTATTAAGATGATATTATCTTTGAAAAGAAAGATAAATTATTTAAAATTATGAATATTTTAATTTGGAGGTAATCATTTGGTACATATGCATCAGAGGGAAATTTGTACATTTTATCACAACCAGACTACGAAAAAACACTTTAATTTCTAAACGTTATTACAGTTCTCTGCTTCAGCAATACAAAGCAGTAAGACCTATGAAAAATTAATGACAACTTCTGATGTGATAGACTTTGGGAGCAGTAACTCTGGAGAGAGGAGGGCCAAGCCGTTTTATGGAGCAGGCCTAATATCCCCAGTATTGCTATTGCTTTGTGTAGCATTGGAGCCTTGCTTCCAGACCAGGACTGCTGCATCTGCTTCGGGAACTTCTGTTACTGTTTGGAAGATTCCTAAAGACTAATGACTGATCCTAGACTCTGAATTCCCCACCCCTCTCTGCTTTCTGCCTTTCTCCTGGAGGCCCCGTTTATACCTCCCACTCCTGTCCCCAGGGGAACATTGCCCCTCTGAGGAGAGAATTTGTCCTTGGACCAGCTGCCAGGAGAATTGGGGAGAGACAGAAGTGGTGCCTCTAGCATTCCCTTTAGTAAGACTCTTTGAAAAAGTGCATGAGTGCTTAATTAGACTAGACTTTGTAGGGTGTTAAAATAAATGGGAAAGGTGAACTCTTTGAATGAAGAAGCTGTCCTGTAGCTGAGTTGTAATTTATAGCTTTCTGACTGTTGAATGAGACATTTAATCTAGGGAACAGCAACCTTATCATTTTTAATGCCCAAGACTATAATTTTATTTATTTAAAAGTGACATATGGTCTCTATAGTTTTTTTCCCTCCTGCATTGTTGGTCTTTCTCTCCAGGCCCACAACATAGATGCCACATGCCCACTGACGCAGACCTCTCCTCCGCAAACATGTGAAGGTGTCAGTCATCCAGCAGGAAAAAGTTTGGCACCCTGCTTTTGTGCACACCTCTTTCTTCCAGGGGTGGTTTTTACTTCCTCTAGTTTCTCTCAAATTGATCTCTTACATCTTCTAGCTTGGCTAGTACCCTTTTCATTCATCTGACAATTCCTGTCTCAAGATGATAACATGTCTCTAATTTTTTCCAAGACCTTATTCCTCTTGACTTCTGTGTCACTTTGATGTTACTGGACCCACTTTTCCTTCTGGAGATCTAAAAGTCTGTAATGTCCTCAATTTTCTATGACCAGTTTACAAATCTATCCTTACTTTTGTTGTTTTTTTTTTCTTTCACATTCCTATATATATATATAAGCATATCTGAGTATATAGTTATTTTCCTTTGTAAATATTCATTTTATATGAAATAAATTAAATATAACCATTAATTTATATAAACTTTTTATATAAATTATGACTGGAATAGTAAAATATAAAATTTACATAATTTATGTAAAATATGACATTTTATAAATATATGACTATGTACACAATATAAAGAAAAATAAAGTAAATATACATGTGCCCATAGTACTACACTGTTGTGTAGTATTCTGTTATGGAGTATGCTAAGATTAAATACCCAGTCTTCTGCCTATGGACATTTGGGTTATTTCTGGATTTTTTAATTGCTATATTAAAAAACAATGTTGTATATATGTACAAATTCTTGTACACATGACTTTGAGCATATATAAATATTTTGACTTGATAACACATAAATCGTTTGCCAATACAATCAAACAATTGGCATTTCAACCAGCATTATATAAGCATTTCTATTGTTACATGTTCTCATTAATTGTGATAATATTTGTATTGATGGATTTTCAGAATTTTCACACTGGTACTTTTAGACTTTTCAGATTTTAAAAAATTGCATGGGTGTAAAGTCATAATTAAAATTTGTCTTTTTTGACTCTTTGAGTTTCTCTACTGTTGAGGTTGAGTGTATTTTCAGGTGTTTGTCGTTTGTGTTTCTACTTTTTTAAGTGTCCATTCATGTCTTTAGCTCGTTTTCCTTTTGGTTTATCTGTTTCTTACTAATTGATTGGTAGACATTACCTCATCTATTAATCACTTGACAGTGCTATGTGTTCGTTTCAGGTCTGGGCTTATTTTTTCACTTCGGTTATAATTCTTTGGACAAAGTTTTCATTATAATGTTCATGATTTTTTAATTTTTTGTTTTAGAGATTTTTAAAAGTTTTAAGAAACACTTTCTGATTCTGTGGTTGTTTTATTCTGTATTTATTTTTAAAGTTTAATGATTTGCCTTCCAAACTTAGTTATTTAGTGACCTTTAAATAGATTTTATATATGGTGTGAAGAAGGGCTTTTTATAATAATCTTCCTTAGGGCTGGACTCATTCATGTGCATTCTCTCTCTGTATGTGTATATATTTAACATATTTGCATTTTGTGTACATATATTTTTTCTTTTGTGCTTTGAATCCTCTTTCCAACTGACTGCTAGAAACTTCCATGTTGATACATATCACCTTAAACTCACATATGAAATACAAATTTTCCCATTCTTTCCCAGCCCTCACCCTCACATTTAATTAGTTCCTGAATTCTTTTAGTACTGAATTTGAAATGAATTTTAGAGTTATTCCTACTACTATCCTATTTCATTCCTTGTGACCTAAACCTCCAATCTCTATAATATGTTGAGTAGGCATCTAGCATCTCTATTTTTCCCACACTGATCATGGGTACTGGTACCATATTAATATTAATTTTTCTAAAGTAAAACTTTGATTTCTCAAATAAAATACCTTTGTTAATTTTTTAACATTTTCATGGTAAAGTGTATATTTCCTAAGGCTCTTCAGTTCTTTTCTAGCCCCAAGTCTACTTTATCTTTTACTATAAAATCTCTCTTCTTCTGAATTAAGTTCTCTTTAAATCATCTTGTGCTTTTTTATTTTATTTATTATTACTTATTCCATTGTACTCATTGTTCTACTTCTTGGCAAATCTAAATCAAACCCTTCCTATCTTTCGTGTAACATTCATGATTCACTGAGTTAGAAATTTCCTGAATGTTTTTGTTGAACTGAATGTCCCAATTCTTATATTTTTATATTCTCTGTATCACCTATCACAATACTCAATGCGTACACAGATAACAAATATTAGTCAATTGATTTATAGAGGCATATTAATTTTATGAAATGGAATTATATTTGACAGATTCCATATTTTTTCTAAGAGATTCAATTTAAAAAAATTTCAATGGAGAATCTTTCCTAAGTTACACGTAATATTTATTCTAATCGTAAGTTGTTAATTTCTCTTTTTTATTGATTTTTTCTTTTTTCTGTTATCTCTTTTTTTCTTACTTTCTCAATATGTCTATAGAAATAATATTTCCCCATTCTAATAGACTTACTTTCTTCCCTTTTCATTTTGTATAACCACACCAAGTAATAGTGAAAATGTCTCCACTAACTACTCAAGACAGATAGTGGAGAAAAGAAACTTCAAATTCTCCAAGGTACTAATGATGTAGAAGATGAACCCATTGTTCTTTGGTGACTCATACAAGATAGAAGAAAAATGAAAGCACAGGGAAAGTCCGGATTAGGCCTCCCCATCGTCAGCTTTATTTCAGTTGTTAATTGGTCTGTACCAGGGTGGCACCGATAATTCAACGAAACGGTGGCTTTGAAAGGGGCTTTCCGAGAAATCAACTAAAAGGCATATACACCTTTTTTATTTTTACCTTACTCTCGGTCTCCTTCATGACAATCAAAAAGAGAATACTCAGCATGTAAGTAGAATAAAGAGCTGTTTTTATCTTCAGAAACAATTTTATTGAAGGAAAGAAATACAGAAGTAACCAAATAGGCACAGAGTTGTGCTGTTTAATCCATTTCTTAAACTGCTATATGACTTAGAACAACTTGTTTATCATAGATTTTGTTTATAAAACATGCATTTCTTGCCTTTTCCCCTCTGGATTATTGGCCCATTACTATCCTTCTAGCAGGACTAGGGGACACACACTGATTTTATGTTAAAAAGAGTTCCCTGGGGATTTAATACTCTTTTTCATTATAACGAATAAATACATTTTGGAAAAAGTTTTTTTTTTGTTTTGCCCAGACACATTTTTAATACAGGTAAAGAGAGCCTTTAAACTGACTAACTGAGAGAGTTACACATGTTTAAGTCAGAAGGCTTTGATGACCATTTCATCCAACCCTCGGATTTGGGAGGTTCACAGAGGTGACAGGATCTGTGTGTGTCACACGCAGAGAGGTGTCTGAGTGGCCAGGATATCCTTTCTCTTCAACTGTTTTCAAGATAACTTAGCTAGTTTGTGCATTTCACAATGAAATAACTTTTTCTCCTTAACCTCAAACAAAAGGGTGTTTGTATTTGTTTCTATTGCAGTTATTTGCTTTATATGATATAACAAATCTTGGGTACTTAAATGAAATATATTTGGTCACATGTTGCTTTCCTGGTGTTTAATGCTCTCTTTAGTAGTGATCTTAATTTGATAAAGCTTAATACTTTGAGGATTATTCTAAACATTTTTTCTCATAAACAGAGCATGTTCCTCTTTCTTAGTGTTATACTTCGGTATTGTTGGCAAGATTATGTAGCGAGAGCTCTTACATCACCTCTAATTTACCACTGAAGAGCAAAAGCTATTGGCAGTACTTGGTCTTTGTCAGCAAGCCACAGGGAAAATATGAAACACATTTCATAGTAATTACATTGCTCCAGAGTTGCATAAGTCTGGGCTGTGATAGGATCTTCCATGACTGGGCTTTAGTCTGACTACAGTGCCCCTTTTGTTTTCTGACGGTAAATGTCTCTGCTGTTTAAACAGGTATCTAGACTTCAAATAATTATTAAACAAATGTTGTAATCGAGACAATTGACTCTCAGAACTACAATAATAGTGGAAATCTTATGCTGGCTAAAGTCTATGTAAAAATATTCCATGTGCTTTAAAGAGAAACATTCCATTTTATGAAGAGGAATTTGCTTGAACAATTTACTTTAATTGAATAAAATTAAGTAATGAATCTTCATGCTATAGCTTTAACTTAAGTTTTCTAGCTTAAGAAAATCAGTTAGAGGAGAGATTAGGTTTCCCTCTTGAGGTAGTAGAGAGTCATTTCTATAGTATAACATGAGTGACCATTGAATGGTGTCTGACCGATGTTGAATCACGTCACTACAAAGTTACCCAGGCAACAGCATGGAAGACAATTGATGAGAACTCTAGAGGGATGACTACACTAATGGAATGATGTTCAAATATTTATTCTCTGACCTACTCTTTGGCCATGTGAACGCCTTCACATATACCCCTCCACATCCACCAAGGGTACCTTCCTACAGACCTGTGGAGTCATCCATTCCATTCCTTTAGGGAAAGGAATACGAGCAATAGTGATCCAGAGTAATAATAAGTTCCAGTGCATCTGAAGGCAGAGTTCAGTGGACCCTAAAAGGAGGGCAACTTTTGGAAGATCTAGTTGGGAATGCAGAGCTAATATGAAGTATTGGAATTAACCTGCCGATTCAGGAGACTCATGTATTAGTAGTTTAGGTCACAATTGGAGAATGGAGGGCATGAAATAGGCCACTGATTGTGCGGACTTGAATGAAATCAATTGATTGTGGAAATTATTTGGACATGGATAGATAGGGACTGAAGGCTGATTTGGCATGTCAGATTACAGAAAGAAGGCAGAGGCGATGTCCCATTTTATAATTGTGCAAGTGGTAGAGTGTGATGCTATCTGTTCACATATGGGTTATTTGAGAGAAGGCAGTGTGTGTGTGTTGTGTGTGTGCACCAGGAGTTGTAAGGTTGGATGCCGCTGACTTTAGTGACAGTGAGCCATCTATGTGGAGTTGACTTCTAATTTGGGTATCTTTAATATCAGGAGAAAGATCTTAACCAGAGAAACATATTTGGAAGTCATCAGCATAAAGATGCTGAAAGAAGTCAGAGGAAGGTGATATTACCCCAGGAGAATAAACAGAGTGAGAAGATGGTCTCCTAGACACTAGCACTTATGGTAATCTGTAGAAGAGTCTGGAAAGTTGATCTTACAATGGAGCCAGAGAGAGTGATACAAAAAATTAAGGGAAAACCATGACATTGAGTGATAGGAAATTTAAGGGAAGAGAACATTTCAGGAAGGAAAGGGGTAAGAATATGAAATCCTATAGAAATCTGAAAGAAGGTAAAAGAAATGGGCTCTATTAAATTTAGCCTGGACAACTTTAGTTTTATCTTCTTTCAAATACATGTTTTCAGCAAACAAGAAGATACGGTAGTCTCATTCAAGTAGAGTAAAGAAGTATCACTTGGTCCCTCCCACCCCCACCATGCGGCATCCCTTTGTCCAGCGTATCGCTGCATATATACTCCTTGCAGTAGCTGCCATCTTCATTATCAGACCCACTGTAGCAGGATCGCAGGGCTTGTGTTAAAGCAGTCCTGATTTAACTTAATAATGGCCCCAACATGCAAGAGTGGTGATGCTGGCAATTCAGACATGGCAAAAAGAAGCATAAAATGTTGCCTTTAAGTGAAAAGGCGAGTATAGTACAATTTTGAGAAAGACAGATACCATGTGAATATAACTTTCATGCAGTATGTTATTATAAAGTTTCCATTTTATTATTATCAGTTATTATTGTTCATCTCTTGCTGCTAACTTATAAATTAAACTTTGTCATAGGTATACTTGTGTATGTATAGGAAAACCATAGTATACAGGGTTTGGTGCTATGAAAAGTGCCAGGAAATCCACCGGGGCTTTTGGGATGTGTCCCCCGCAGGCAAGTCAGGGCGACTGTAGAGCAAAAGTCAGGCAAATCGTTCTGGGGCAGAGAATGTTCTCTACTTTTCCAGGCTTTCTATAAAAATGAGGATTTTATTGTTTTATTTCTGTTTGCTTTTTGGTATTATATGCTGTTCTTAGTAGACATATTTTGAATATGTTACAAAATAACCTACCAATGACAGACAAGAGGATGAATATAAATTATTTTATTTAGCTTAGATAAATCTAGAACATAAATCATTGAGATAATATCCTTACCCTTAAAAAAGAATAAAATAATATAGTTTTCTGGCAGCAGAGACAAGGCAGTTTAGATATCAGAGAATATATCAGCAATTATGACTCTTTCTCTAACTCTAAGGTGGACTCAAACAGTTTGTTTATTAAGACAAAATTATATGAGCTATATTTATAATGGTTTGATGTGCATTTTAGAATTGTAGTTTCTTCTGAAAAGAAGATAAAAGATCGCTTTTAATGTTTAAATAAATGAGTATTTAAAAATGTACATATTATATGCTTGAAATCATAATGTACTTTTGTATTTAGTATTTGTCTTTACTTCTTATGTTTTATCTTATCTTTTAAAGCAAGTGACAAAACACAACATTTACCTACACTTGACTGTGATACATGCTTTTATTCAAAATCTTTAAAATATTGGAGAGTGATAAAAATGCTATTTTGGTTACTGTACTTAGAGCTAAGCATCAGGGCATCTGAGAAAAATTAACATGAAAATTTCTAATTTTAACTGTACTTGAACAACAATAAAAAAGAAAAAAATGAAACAATCTGCAAAAGACAGTGTAAGTAAAAATATTATTATTTGGGGAACATTGATTTGTATTAAAAGTGATGCTAGACATTTTAATATTTGTACCATATTCCTGTATTTAAAAAGTACTGATGTTTACCTTTTAATAAGGCAAACATGAAAAATCTTTGTTGAGTAAATGAATTAAAGGGCCTTTTTTAATGCCAGGTACTGTTCTGGGTACTTAAAATGTACTGGTGAATAAAAGAGACAAATCGCTACTCTGAAGAAGGTTTTGTGTTGGGTGGGGTGTCACAGGAGACTAACAATAAACAGCTAACGTGATATGTAAGACTAGAAGCTAGTAAGAACTATGGAAAAGAAAATAGGCCACAATTGTGGAAGGAGGTGTTGAAAGTTGATGGGCAGGGGCAGGTTGTAATTTTACATGGAATAGTCTGGGTAGTTTCCACTGAACAGGCTCTTGGGTAAAGATGTGTAGAAGATGAGGCTATAAGCAAGTGGATATCTGCCAGAAGAGCATTTCAGGTGAGGGAAGAGCCCAGGGCAAAGGCACTATGCCTGTGTGTCCAGCAGTAACCACCGTGGCTGGAGGGAAGTGAGCCTGGCCGGGGGTGGGGTGGGGGGGCGGAATGAAGTGAGAGGCTGAGAAAGGTGTTGGATCAGGTCACTGAAAAACTTACAGTGCCTTGGAAGGACTTGACTCTAACTCAGAGAGCATGGAGATTCATTGAAAGCTTCTGAGGGGAGGAGAGACTTGATTTTGATGAATTTAATTGTTTCTCATGTTCTTTAACCCATATGAGGGGGACTCCCCAACATACAGAATTAATGTGTAAAAAACTGTATTTATTCATACATGTTTAAACTTTAGCCACCTTCAAAGTATTCTTTATATGCAATACACGTACTGAGATTTTTTTCCACTGCTCAGAAGTTTTTTAGTGTTGATTTTCATGCCTTTAATGCTTCTGCCATTTTTTGTTTCACCTCTTCCACATCAGCACAATGTTTCTCTTTAAGGACTTTTTTAAATCCAGGGCAACACAAATAAAAGTCCCTTGGGGCAAAATTGGGTAAACAGGGAGGGTGGGGCACAGGGGTCATGCTGTTTTTGGTCCCAAACTGCTGAACATTCAGCAAGGCAGCTGCACTCATAAATCACCCATCATGAAATGGGCAAACACTTTGAAAGAGTCTTCAACAAAAATTCACTGAAGCCCAATGCAGCCTCTCACAACAATGCCAGCTGGTGCACTGATACAGAGGGGTTCCTGGAACACCCACCTAGTGGAGGAAGCCTGTACTACAAGGGGCCCACCCTCCAGAAGATAATTCCTTTTGTTGGGGTCCACCTTCATACTGTATAGAATTGTAATTTCAAACTTTTTTAAATTAATATTTATAACAGTGTGCTATAAATAATTGCTGTAGTGTAGTCTATGGGAAATACATGAAATTGCCCTGGGCTTTACAGGCTCCTAAAGTTTAAGTTATATTGGCTTTGCATGTGCCCCATTTTCAGAAACCTAAAAGTTTAATTTGGAAAATTAAGATTTATTTGATATAATCTCCTTTATTTATAGATATGGACATTAATTTACCTAAGATTATTTAGTTGTATTTGCTAGAGCTAGCAGTAAGATTTGGGTTGAGAAGCAAGAACTAAAAACTTTCTACTTTGCTTATACAGGGGTGGGTGGGCAAAAGTGGGTTTACCATTGTTTGTACGGATAAAGACATGCAGAATATAATTTTATAGTAGTTTTATAAATTCAAAAGAATGTCACTCACAACTGTAAACCCACTTTTTGGCCGCCTCTGTATTTGTGCTCAGTGCCTTATTTTTTTTTCTAATCCAAGCCAATTCCCACTTAAATTGTATTACTCTATCTTTTACACATCTCTTTGTCTAGGTGTGAGTATATCATGGCTTTTACCACTAGATCTTTCCTGTTAATTACTATGTCAAAATCAATCTTTTTGTCCTCCTTCGAACTAATTTCCAAAATAATTCTTGCTTTATATGCATCTTGGTAGATATTTATAACCTATTCCTACTCTATAGATTTTCCATATCCTGCAGCAGAGGTCAGCAAATTATGGCCTGTGCCTGTTTTTTCACATTGTGATTTAATATGGTTTTTGCACTTTAAAATGGCTTGGTAAAAAAAAAAGAAAAGAGAATATTTCATGACATGAAAATTACATGAAAGTCAGATATCACTATCCATAAATAAGGCTTCATCGGGCCATGGCCATGCTCGCTGCTTTACCTGTTGCCTGTGGTGCACTTGTGCTACAAGGGCAGAGCTGAGTAATTGTGACAAAGAGCATACGGCCTGCAAAGCCATCAGTATTTTCTATCAAGCGCTTTAGGAAAATGTTTGTTGACTTCTGTCCTAGAACATACTTCTAAAACTTTTCTGTGCATAGAATGGCCTGGAGGGCTTGCTCAAACCCATGTTCCTAGGCATCGCTCCCAGAGGTTCAGATGCCATCAGTACAGGGTGAGGCTCAAGACTGCATTCTGTGCCGGGGTGATCTGGGTGTGGCCAGGCCGCAGACGGACCACACTGTAGACGCAGTCCCCTAAAGTGGTACTTTTCGAATTTATTGTCTACCTTGGCTTATCATTCCTGTCATGCGTTACCTGATTTTGAAGAAGGGGGATGGAGGTGGTTGTCTCTGAATGAAGCTCAAGCTGCCTTGTTCAATTAGCAGAATTAGTCCAAGCATATTGAATCTTAAAAATGAATGCAGGCTATTTCTTGTACTCTAATCATATCATTGATTGTATTTTAATATGGAAATAGCTATTCTCCCTTTTCTACTCTGTTTTTCCTACATAAAACTGTTTGCGTGCTCTTGTTTATACAGTGACTTCAATGCCTTTGCAGAAATGTATTAATTGCTTATAGAAATGACTGTGGAATTGAATAATTATTCACATTAATAATATTTTACATTCCATTGTTCCTAAACATCTCAATTCTTCTTGGACTTCCATCTTTTTAAACATTCAATACAACTTGGCTATTAAAGTTTTTATTAAATTATTTTAAATTTGAAGAACAATAGTTCAAAAATATTTGTATGGTGACACAGTTTATTGTAGTATATCTCAAAGTAAACTAATCATGGTTAACTTGTGAAAGAAGATCCAATAACAACAGATTCTATATAATATAAATAATTACATAAGCAATTATGTACTTGCTTATGTAGGATATTATATATTTCTTATTTCATACTTTAATTCCACACAAATATACCGTATGTTTTAATGACTCTGGCTTTGTTCCCAAAGGTCTATGATTTCTTTTTGAGTTAATCAGTCCTATGTCATGTATTCACATATACAAAATTATAATAACTTTACATATTATTTAATAAAACTTAATTGAATTGAGGATAGAGCAGAGGCAGAATATATATTATACAAATTTATGTAAATGCTACACAGCATGTCTTAAGCCATCGTAGTGGATAAGCAAAAATTGGGTGCTTAGCCAACATGATGCTTATCTGGATGCTAAAATTTTGTTGGTTACTACAGGTATATTTCAGGTTATTTTCAACACTGTGTCTTGAGGGGAAGGCTGCCATTTAATCAGTAGTAGACACCCTAGAAAGGTTGATTATTAGCCACCAGGGTTAGGAAGAACATAAATGCTTAGCTCATGTAGCTTGCACAGCAAATGTTATTTGATTGTCTCCTCTTAAGATATTTGTTTACATATACCTAAATTGAGAAAAATAAACTAAAAGTGCCAAAATACCACACATTTAAGGAATGTACTTAATTTACTAATGTGTTAAATAGCTTTTCCAATTGTCCACAAAATATACTAATGTGTTAAATAGTTTTTTAATTGTCCTTGTGGAAAATATTTAATATGGTAGAGACTGAGAAATATGTAAAAGCTAGAAGTAAAAAAAAAGAAACATCCACACTTACAGTCGCAAAGGTCCTATCACTGGGATAACAAGCGGACTTTCTCCGATTCTGTCCGTTGCATTGTCTGTTTGAGTCCATCTGATCACAGTGTGTGGGCAGGGAATTCAGTCCACCTCCTGTCAGTGCATCTCCCCTGGACGTTTTGCACAGGGGGTACCCATGCTAGGCACTCACAAAAAAGATTGCTGAAATGAGTTGGATTCTGCTTCAGTCAGTGTGGTACCTCTTCTTTTCTTATATTGTTTAATTATTATTGTTATTTAAGTTTAGTATACCCACCCAACAACTTATAACTCAAATAATTTCTGGAAAATATTTAGACCTGATATAGTACAATGGGAAAGGTCTGAATTCTGCTTTCCCTAAATTTTTATTAGAAACTTTACTTCTGTCATGAGATAGGCTGGTAAGCAATGTTTGGTATTTCTCGTACAGCTTCAGAAATCTCTACCAAGTGAAAGAAAGTAAAGACTTATGAAGGTCTGGAATACAGAATCATTGTTGTATTAACCCTATCTTATATCCTTACTTGCATAATCTACCCTGACTTTCACAACTGGATGAAGTGAAATATTAGGTCTAGTTTATATAGTTATATAAAGGTTACATAAACTTTTTATGAAGTATTTTATTACAGAGTTGGTGAGGTTTCCTTAACCAGGGCCACAAGCCAGGAACTGTCAGTTGTGTGTTGAACTCTGAAGTGTCTCACTCCATTGGCTGTTCTTTGACAAGCAAGACATTGTTGTTTCTCTAAGAAAGGTTACTGGGATTGCTTCTGAAAGACAGGCATTCTTGGAGATGTTGGGATAGAAATAGAAGGGATCCACTGCCGTTAACTGAGAGTAGCCTCCTTGAGTAGTCCATGGCGCATGCAAAGGAGTCAACAAATAATTACATTAAAATTCAAGTGCTATAGTAAATGTATGTCATTATGCTAGGGAACAAGGGGAGGACTACCTATTGCCTGAGATTTGTAAAAGAAGAATTCACAGGGCAGAAGCACTGTCTCCTGAATGTAGCTTTAGGGAAAAGGGGGGAGTTTATGACAGAGAACACAACACATATAAATCTAGAGCTGTGAAAGAAATGTTTCGGGAATTATATTTCTTTGTGTCTGGAGCCTGGGAAAAAAATACAAGACCATGTGACAGAGAAGTCGGTGTTTCAAAAGGGAAAGATATGTTTCTACTTACACACATACTAATTTTTAGTTTTGATAAAAATGTAATTAGAATAACAAGAGGAATATTACTTGGTAAGTTTTAAAATATCTGGTCTTTGTGTAAACCAGTATTTTTCAAAGTCTTTTAAAAAATGCATCTGTACTTTTTTCTCTAATAAATTACATTAAAATATTTCTGGTTAAAATATATGGCATAATTCCAAGAGAGAAATGTATAGATTACAATCATAGAGGTCAGCAACACAAAATTACTAAAAACATATTTATATTTATGTTACTAATCTTTGTTTTTTGTGAATTATATTATTCAAATTATTCAACAAATATATTTCTAACATAGTGTGTATCAGTGCATTTCTTACTGTATATTCTCTGCAAGTGTATAAAATATATAGTAATCTTCCTCATGAACATCTGACCGATTAACTTATTTAATTCAGTCTGTTTTTACTATTTTATTGGTAGCCGATGATACCGTCTTAAAGAATACCATATAGTTTGTTTTCTAATGGTACTGTCTTTTATTTATCTTCCATGCTATATTGCACTCAGATGAACTTCTAAAACCACAGCTATCTTTCCAAGTATTCAAGGGAGTTAGTTAAAATTTCTGGTAAGAGATCTTTATGTTTTATCTACAACAAGAATTGCAAATACAAATGCCAACTGGGCCACACTGATAGCCTAAACATGTCATCTGGGCCAATTGTAAGAAAATGAAAAACAACAGGACCGAAGAACTAATGAGCATTCTTGTAAAACACCATGGGAGTAAAACAACATATCTGCAAGTTTAATTCAGGTAAGGGACTGCTGACAGGCAATCCCATCTGTGAAAGGGTGATTGTAACTGGGGCAGCATTAGAAATATCAGTATGATGTCAGAGCTATTAAATGCTAGACAGCAATGGTTTTGGTGGGAGAACAACATGACCCCTTGGCAAGAATCTGAATTTAAAGTATGTGGCTCATCCCCTTCCTAGCATTGTGTCCTTGAGCACATTACTTACGACATTGGTTTTCTATTGCTGCCACAAATGTAGTGCCTTAAAACTACCAAGTTTATGATCTTGTGGTTCTGAGGTCAGAAGTCTCTCATACAGTCTCACCGATCTAAACTCAAGGTGTGTTCAGGAGTGTGTTCTTTTCCAGAAGCTTTAGGAGGGGATGTTTTCTTGCCTTTTCGAGCTTCAAGAGGCTATTCATCCTATTCTTGAGCTTATGGCCTCTTCCATCTTCAGAATCAGCAATGGCAGGTTGAACCCTTCTCAGGCTCTAGCCCTCTCACCTCCTTGTAAGGACTCTTTATATAGTCTTCTCTTCTCAAGTTCAGTTCATCATCAATCTCATTTACATCTGCAACCTTCATTTCTCTTTGCCATGTAACGGCATATGCACACGTTCCAGGCATTAGTATATAGGTATTTCTTTTTTGGGGGGTTCATTATTCTGGCTACTACACTTACTTTTTGTTTTGTTTCTTCGTTTGTAAAGTGAGACTGTTTTGAAGATTAACAGCAAAAAATTAAAATGTCTTAAATGCCTTGCATTTGTGCCTTGTATATGGCAGGAATTCAGTAAGTGGTATATCTGATCTTATTTCTTGTTTCCTGCATTGCCTTTCCTATTATACTTTCAATTTCTTTCTTATTGTGCCTGATATTTCTACAATCAACCATTAGAAGTATTCTCTGGTAGACAGCTGTTAGAGGAGAAGAGAAGGGGGTAAATTGGATGAAAAGAGGTGAAGAAATAGTCCAAGAATATATATGCCATAGACACAGACGACAGTGTGGAGATGGCCAGAAGGAAGTGGGGCAGGGCCTGGGTGGAGGTGGGCAAAGGGGCCGGGGCATGAGGACACCTGTATCAGTGTCAACAATAAAAATAAAGAAAGAGAAGTTTCAGATGTGTAGTTTTTATACTAATACATACAGAGGGGCTTAAATAAGTTAGAAAATTTTAAAGTTCAAAAAATTAAATTGTGCGTATGTGGAATCCTTTAAAGCATCTTCTTACTCTCTGTCCTTTATCCCAGTGCTCCTGGTCCACTACATTGTTCACCAGGGTTCTTTTACACGAGCAGCCATCAGAGTACCTGGAGGGCTTGGGAAACTGACATTGCTGGGCCTGATCCCCAGAGTTTCTGACCCAAGAATTTGCACTTTTCTCTACGCCCCAGGAGACAATGAATATCGTTGGTCTAAAGTTATGTATAGAGAAATCAGTGCTCCAGAAATAACCATAAAAGATGGGGTTAATGTTGCTTTCTTCCCATGTGCAGTTAAGTATATCTCTGTGCTTTTGTTTTTGTTTTGTATTGGCTTCTAGTTCCCCAAATACTGAAAATATCTGGATGAAAAGTGCTAAGTTTTAATGGAAATGCATTAGCATTTTTTCTTTATGGCAGAATGCAAATCTACTCTCTAAAACATTGTTATTTGAAGTGAAGCAAATTATAACCACAGAGTAGATACCAAAAACCTGTGCCTTTCCACCCAAGGAAGAGTATCTGATCAAGATTCATACTGGTATTTTGGGTTTTTTCCCCTCATCTTTTTTCACTGAGTTTAGCAGGCTCTTTCTCACTTGTGAAAATAATAAAATTGAATTGTTTTCCATCTGATTGTGTTACTGCTTCACAAATCAAGTGTCTTATAATAATACTGTCTTGAGTTACTAAACATAATGTTGTTATTTTGCAACATGACACTTACGCATGAAAAATAAACTGTTAAATTAATAATGTTGTTTGACACATCCTTGAAATTGTCCTTGAGTTATGGTACTATAAAGTATCTAACAATTTGTGCCACGTTTAAAGTCAATTTTCCTTTGATATAGAATCCTGCAGTAAGTTTCCAAAACACATTTCGTCTCCATAAGGTATGCCAGGGTGGCCCAGGTCAAATTTTCTATATTTATCTGTGTGGTAAGAGACTGATACTTTAAAGGGAGGAAAAAGACCTCAGAGAATTCTCATTAAAACCTTCAAGTACGTTGTTAAAAAGTATAGCCCTACAGAAGCAACTGTCTTAAAAAAAAAAACCATGATTTTTAAAGAAGTTCAGTGTCATTGCATAGAGAAATCAAGTGCATTGTTGAAGTACTTTGACCTCTTGTGTAATTTAAACTATTTAAGCCAGATAGTTTATAATAATCTTCTGAACTCAGAAGGGACATGGATTTTAAAAATTTGATTTATAACGTATTTCTTTGAAAGAGTATTACTTAAAATAGACAATTAATTAATGTCTTCATTTATCACCAAAGAACTCCAAAATGAGAGCAGCCAATGAGTACCCAGTGAACTAGAAACTTTCAGCATTTTGGAAGCCAGTGTAGTCAAGTGTCGAGAAGCATGCTGCCACAGAACCTGACAGCTGAAAAGAAGCCTGTGCATTTAATAATTAGGTAGTCTGCTTCGAGGAGGAAGGCTCTAGTGGAGTTTTGGTTGAAGAAGCCAAATCCAGTAGGTTGTTAAGTTAGGTGGATGTTATAAATTCAGGAAGTAAATTGATAGTAGAAAGTTGGGTGAAAAGAGTATGTTTGGACAGTAGCCACAGGAGAACCATGACCAAATGTAGGCTTTTAAAAATGAAAGGAGCTACTTGATCATATTTATAAAAAGGCTAGTGGAAAGGAGCAAATGGAAAGGAAATGTTAAAGGTACAGAAGAAACCGATGATGGAATGAGATGCAGGAAAACAAGTAGTCAAAGCCATCAAGTTGGCCATGAAAAGGCAAGGTCAGCTCATCTTCCCAGAATGATGGAAAGGAATAACAGTAGTGAAGGAACATAGAGATGTATCGCTTTTTGCAGAGGGTCTTTTCAAAATAGAATATGCATGGGTGAAACTCTGTGACAGGCAGGACAAAAAACCACTGGAAAGCAGAGGGACAAATAATTCTCAGAATTCTCTCTGAGCTGGAACTAATTTGCATTCCCATAAACCAGGATAGAGGGCCTTCCAACTACATAGAGCATTGAGTAGAGTCCTCAGAATTATATCGCTCTATTAAAAAGAGTAAATTGGCCTTATTTTAAAGGCTACTCTTGGGCCCACCAGAACACAGCTTAAAACCAGCCCTTCAGATAATCATGTTATAATGATTCACAAACAATAGTGCCCCTAAAAGAGCTCAATACTCTATAAAAGAATACAACAAAATCCAGCATGAAACAATGTAAAATCCATAATGTTTAACATCCAATGAAAAATTACCTTGCATGTCAAAAGAAGCAGGAAAATAGGAACTATAACTAGTAGTTGGAAACAATAATCAATAGAAACATTACCAGGAAAGAAAGAGATTATGAGGTTTGCAAACAAAGATGTTAAACAGCTATTATATGCATATGTGCCATCTGTTCAAGACACAGAAGAAAATATGAGCATGATAAAAAGAAATGGGAGATACAGAAATAAAACAAATGGAAGTTCTAGGGCTATTCCTACTAACAAAAATGAAGCAGAGGTCCTGCCTGATCTCGTAGCTTAAGTGGTTATAGCGTGTCCTATCCCCCAAGATCGTGAGTTTGATCCCCAGTCAGGGCACATAGAAGAATCAACCAATGAATGAGTAAAGAACTGGAGCAACAAATCAATTTCTCTCTTCTTTCCTCTCTCTAAAAGTCAATCAATAAAAAAAGTTTAAAAAAAGGAAACAAAAAATATGAAGAAAAAGAGTCTCGGTGAGCTGTGAATAGTCAGTATCAACAAGTCTAACACGTGAAATCGAAGACCCACAAGACAAGGAGAGCAGGCAAATATTTGGAGAAATAATGGCTAAATATTTTTCAAATACGATGAAAATTATAAACCCATGGATCCAAGAGCACAATTAATTCAAGCAGATTGAATGTAAATTAAACTGCACCAAGGTACATTGTAATAAAGCGGCTGAATACCAGTAAGAAAGAGAAACTTGAAGAAACAGAGGAAAAAGGTACAACCCTCACTTTCTGCTGTGGGGGGAGGTGTGCACAACAGAGGCTGGATGGGAGCCCAGTCTTTACCCTGTGATGGCTCAAGAGCCAGCAGCATTAAAAAGGTGGGTGATTCTCAGTTCCCCAAAGAGGGAAATTTAACAATAGCAGGATCCTCTATGGGCAGAACAGGTGGGGGGTTTGCTGTTGTTTTGTTTTGTTAGTTTGCTTGGAGGGTGGCCAGAGTCACTGAAACTGAGTAGAAAGAACAGTGAAAACTAAGAGGAACCTCCTGGTGCTTGAGGATCACCAGGATTGTAATGAATAGGCTCAATGTTCTTCATTTTGGTTTATGACATTTTCATGCTAGAACTGGCTTAGATTCTCAGACAGTGACTATGCCCTCAGGACAGTGATGTGGTTTGCTACAGCATTTGTGAAGGCATGGCAACAATGACATTTTAGGCGTTCTTATAAACTTTTGGTAGAGAGAAGAGAACTATCTTCATAGTATTGAGTATGAATAGAAAGTATTGGTATGTAAACTCACGATAAGGTAGTATATTTATTTGTCTTACCCAACTGTATATTCTCATGGAATAGCACAATACCTGGCCCATAACTTGGGACCTAGCAAGATATTATTTAATGTACTTCCCATGCTCTTTTTAATAGGTGGCAATTCTTTAATACCAGAAATAAATTGAGATTAAGAAAAATCTAAAACAAACCTCACCTACCTATCAGCCAAGCACAATAACAATCACCTGACGTTCTGTCAAATCATTGTATGGTTGAGACTTACGAGAATACCGTTTGCATTCTGCTTTCCTTAACTTGAAAGGGAAGATGATGCTTCTGACCTACTTTATATGTATTATGAACAATAATTATAAAACATCATGTACTTTATAAAATGTTCTTTATAAAGTTTGCTTTATAAAGTACATGTATAAAGTACATGTACTTCCTGTACTTTATAAAATGAATGCATCTTTTCTATAAATATGCAGATTTTAGAAAGTAGGCCATTGTGTTTTTGTCCTTCCGAACTCTAGTTAAATTGAGAATAACCTTTAGAAGTTTTGTTGAAAAGTCGAAGCATTCATTGTTACATTCGATTGTTCATTGAATGGACAATTTAAGCAGGGCCCCCATGAGGCCCAGAATTGTGGGAAGCAAAGTTTTCATCTTTTCAGAGCAAACACACGTGGGTCAGTATTTACAGTCCAATCAGTATATGAAAAGTGTCATGTTATTTGTGCACGATATTTGCTCTGACTGTGAAGGGGAGGGAGGTGGAGTGTGGTTGTGGGCATCTAATCACCATGATGTGGAAAAGATTTTGAGGATGAGGAGGCATTTGAGTTGTTAGGGCTTACTCCTAGGAACAGGGAGTAGCATTTGAAAAAGTGTTTTGGGAGCTGACAAGAAGGCATTTTCAGTGAATTGCAGAAATCCAAACTAAATAGAATTTAAGATTAGTTTTGGAACAGAAATCGAGAACATAACGGGCTGAATGGGGCCAGATTGTGAAGAGCTATGAGTGCCAGGCTAACAATTTTGAGCAGTGTAATAGAGAACCCCGCTGAAGGTTTACCTGTAACGGATAGCTTCAGAGTCTTTCTTTAGGAAAATGTAATTTCTTGGCACATGTAGGCCACAGGTGACTCACAGAGTCAGGTAGACTTATTTGCGGACTGATGTAGCAGTCTAGGTATAATGTACTAATGGCCTATAAGAGTGAAATACAGTGTGTAAGAAAAGTGAAGAGTGGATACCAGAGCTATTGTTAGGAATCGCTTATACTGTCCAACAAAATGAGTAATCTTTAAAGTTGCTGCTTTGCTGTTTCCTTCAATGGCAGTTTAATTATTTCTATAATTGTTTAGTATATTCCCCTAATAAATGCTATCGATTTTAATTTTAGTATAAATATGCTATATTTAGTCTACATTCCTGTATCTGAAAATGATCATTTAGGAATGATTAATTTATGAAATAGAACATTGACAATTATTTAACCTACCAGGAAATGTTTATGAATTTACAATGATATAGTAATGATTTTTATATCAAACTACAAGCTTTTTAAAATGGGCTCCACTCCCCTCCCCACCCACACACCCCTGCCACCAGCACAAAAGCAATAATGCTGACAGGACAGGGAAGGACTATCTTCTGTGGGTTAGGTAACTGAAATTCTTTACTCCTAGGTTCATATAGATTGCTGACTCTGCTTGTTGACTAGATTGGGCTCTACGACAACACTTTTCCCTTTTGGCTCCCATCGCCCTTGTCATTTTCTAAGTTGATAGGCACGCTACTGGAGAAAATCGTCTATGGTAGACATTTACACGTTCAGGACTCTGTGGCCAGGGCAGGTAGGGAGGGAGCCTAGAGATGAGTGCAAGTCAAAGGCACGATGGTTTCCCCGGGGGGGCCTGCCTTCCAGGAGGAGTCAGGCAAGTCTGTGAAGGAATGCCTGCCCTGTTTTAACCCCTTGTGGTGGGCTGGTTTGTTGAGTGCCTGGGTAGGAAGAACCGGCTTTTGTGATATTCACAGGACTACTATACCCATATTTCTTATATTTAGTATCTCCTGTAATCTCTTTCAGCAGTCACCTCATTTATTTTTATGTCAGTTGCCATTTTTGAAAACTCTCATTGCTCTATCATTGCCTCTTTTCCCCTTTCTGGTATAATAAACACATGGTGTTTGTAAGATATTTTTGGAAAAGAACCCATCGTACTTTTTAGAGGTATCTACTAATTAATCTTTACAGAATCCCTGTGAGGCAGATAGATAGGGCTGAAGAGGATATTCAGCACACAATTTGCTGTCTCTCTGTTATGATAGAGGATTATTAATATGTTGAAAATTTCTATACTGAGAACATAAATTTGTAGAGATTGATGTAAACTGAATCCCTTGATAAAAATATGAACATGCCTGTAGCATAAATTTGCAATTGTAAAGCATGCTCTATCAACTTCTGCTGTTCAAAGAATTCTTCTAGGTCTACACACTAAACTTCTGATAGATAGGTTATTTCCTTTGTCTTGCCCGTTTGGGAGTCATTGAGCTACTGAATGAGAGGTCAGTGAGCTAGTGAACTAGGATTCCAGCATACGACAAAACCAGACTTTCGATAGCATTGTTTAAAAATTACAGCAAGCTCTTCTGGCATGTGTGTGACTCATAGCACATGTATATAATACCTTAATTGACTTGCATCATTAGAACTTTATGTTGATATACTGACAATATTTATTGAAATCCAGGCAAGTGTTTAAGCTTTTACAGTTTGATGTGGTTCTTTGGGATTGGGACTACCCTGTTTTCAAAACAAACAAAATATTCTAAAGACTTATCCCCTTAAGGGTAGGCACTCTATTGTTTAATGGAAAGCAAGGTATAGTCCTAAAGTGCATTAGTGTTCCCCACTCCACGTCATACGGACTCACTGGGAAAATAGCAAATGAGTGACGCGTGGGAGGGGAAGGCTGGGGAGGAAGGTTTTTCCTTTCTCTTTGCTCAATATCTGCACGTGGCCTTACTCCCCATTCCTCCTATTTCCTGTGGCTGTTGAATTAGTAGGAAAGTATTGTTCTTTAGATCCTGATTCTATCTAAACACTCAAAGGTAGCAGATTAATTCTGATAGGAATAGTTGGGTGTACCAGAAAAGCTCTGCAGTTGTAAGAATATTGAGTTCGTATACGAGTTACGGCCACTGCTCTGCACCTCTCTCTCTTATTGGGATTACAAAAGTGAGGGATGCCTGGTGGGTTTGGAATTGGTGGGATGATAATTGCAGAGATAAAGAGTTTTAATTTGTAGTCACATGGGCTCCAGGATAACAGGAGGTGTTCTGCTATCACTGACATAATGCATTCCTTCTTGGGAAGGACTTCAGTAATATATAAGGCCCTGATTCTGGATCACTCAAGTGCCAGGCATCGGGAGTTTCTAGAAGATTTTAAGTGGGAGAGTAGGGTGATAAAAGTGACATTAATGGAAAAGTAATTTATCATCATTTTAGCCTCAGAGGGCCTTTCTTTTGGTCTCCCAAACTTTCTTTAACATGCATTTGGAGGAAATATTTGAGGGGAGATGTCATATTTCTTATTAAATATGCCTACGATTATTTTTGAATAGACAAAAGACTACAGATTGTTTTCTTTGCCATTAGACGCTAAAGCTTAGTCCTTTGCTTTGTTTAGAGAAGTCCCTTGGGGCATGCCCTGTCCTCCCCTCAGCCCTCTCAGCTGTAGCCTCCTCAGCCTGCTGGCTTTGGATGGGCCATAGGATTCCTGACCAGCTCAGCAGGGTTCTGCGGGGCAGACCATATTGGTGGGGTCACCATGATGTCCAGTTGTTTTCTGTATTGACGTGGAGAGACAGTTGTTGCTTTGTGCTGTAATATGACCAAACGTTTGCAAATACGGATTTCTTTTACCTCCTCTAATACTCTCAAAGGGTCACAACGTGAGCTCACTATTACCTAGGCTTTTCCCCAGAAGTTTCATTTGCTTAAGTAGCAAAGTATTTTTAAGAAAAATATTAATTCAACTAATTTTCTACCAAGGGTATGGGAAATATGTTTTACAGTGATTTAAGTTCCAAACTTATTGTATAATTACAATTATTATATTTGCATTTTCTGATTTTTCTAAGTTTGTGTTCACATAGTTGTAATCATAGTGTAAGTACACTATTATAGCCTGTTTAAAAATTTAAATATCTGAATATAAAATAGTCGTACCCCCTCATTTTGACATTATTTTCATGATTGTAGTTTTCAGACTGGAAAACATGCTTGAGAAAATGTTATCATTGACTTAGTCATCCTGTTGATTCCATATGTTTTCTCCTCAGTTTTACGTATACATTTTGTATTTTCTCATGTTATTTCCTTAGACTCTAATTCCCCAAGGATAGCATTTGAACTCCGAAAGGATGGCTCATGAGCTGTATTGTGAAGTTGCTTTCTGAAAGTATCATGCCACCACAAGTAATTTTTTAAACTTCTGTTTTATTAGGTGGTATTATTTTCTCCTTTGATGAAATTTCCTGACAGAGTATTCACAAACAGGAGGCCAGGGACAGTTTTATGGCCACTAAAGTCCTACAGAAACAGCACTTAAATTGTTTTCACTGACATTGAGAAGCTACAGTGCACTCATCATGGTGCTGAGTGCCAGGCCCCCAGGGATGTGTCTGCGGGGCCCTGTCCCTGTGTCCCTAACCCTGTGAGCCCAGAGGAGACTGACTTAAAAGAAGGAGATGAAGTTGATTTAAAAGAAAAACAAAACTTGATATTTTTCATCGGTACACACTTTAAATGGCTTTAGCTTTTATGTATCCATATCTTTTTCTTTACCCACCAACTAAAATTTGGGAGGAAAACAGGAACAACAATTATGTATAACTCTTATTTGTCGAAATTGTGAGGCCTGGCTGGCTGGCTCATTTAGTTGGAGGGTCCTCCCGTGCACCAAACGGGGCGGGCTCCACTCCAGGTCAGGGGACACGCCTGCATCGCAGGTTCCATCTGGTTGAGGCGTGCACATGAGTCAATGGATTACTGTTTCTGTCTCTCTTTCTCTCTTAAAAATAAATCAGTAAGCATATCCTTGGGTGAGGATTAAAAACGAATTACAGTAAATATTTTAGCAGTCACTGGGATGCTTTTCTGCATTTGTTTTTATGCATATACCTAACTATCTGAAATGTTTAAAAATAAACTTTGTGAATAATTTCTTCCGTGTTTTCCCTTTTAAAAGAATGGGGCAGGTGGGGGTACAAATAGCTCTCTGGCTTACCACCAGAGCACTTATCTACTTGGCTTCTAAGTGCATTGATTCCTATGGAAATGGCTGTTGCTGTAACAGATTTACCTGACAAGCACTTCTGTAGTCTGCTAAGGAAAACCACTCATTGAGAAATGAGTCCATTTACTTTGTGTTTTTAATTAAAGGTGTCTAATGCTGGAGCGCTCGTTACTTTCCCATTTTCCAAAACTTCAAAAATCAATTCTCTTTAAGTTTTCTTAATCTAGGGTCTGATATCTATTAATTTTTGTTGTTGTTGTTGTTAATTAGAATTAGGCGGTAACAAATTCAAAGAACAGACCTAAGCACTAAGTTTTCCAGGCATGTTTAAAAAAAAATCTGCCCTTGGTTGAAATCTGGGAGAATTGATATGATTTCCAGTTCTAAATTCTGTTACGTTCAATTTATAATGGCTCATAGTGTAAGTTACTTCCAGTCTAAATAAGTGCTTAAGTCATGTCCCAGGGTGGTTAAAGGCTGAGTAGGAGGGCTAAACACAGCGCTTTGTGGCCTGAAGAATAGAACTTCGCAGTCTAAAGCTACTTCCATCCCTGGCCTCTTGGCCCGAGCCTCCTTCCTTCACCGTTCTTCATCGGTATTAGAAGTTTCCAATCTTTGTTATGTACGACTGGGATTGGGGTATAAATGACCTGAGACATCAGGAGGATTGTATTTGAATCAAGGATTGTACTTCGTCCCTAATGCCTTCTTTTGTTGTTGTTGTTATTAGATATATTTCATTATCACAGCCTGTTAAGAATTTTTTATCCTAATTTTCTCAGCTAGGGCATCAAGTATTCTGAACAGTCTTTTGTGTTTGCTGTGTATTAGCTAACTTGCATTCTCTTTCGTGTGTTTTCATACTAGTGATGTGTAGACTAAGGCGGCAGGTGAAGCCCTGTGGCCTGACGCAGAACGGCCTCTTCCTGGTCGACAGCAATGTCTTGGTCAGTTCTTTCTTCAGTATAGAGGTTAGACCAGGCAGAAAGCGACATAACTATGTTATTACCCATCTCTCTTTCCTGCACCTTGCCCCAATGGAAGAGTGTGAGAGATTTTTGCCAAATGCTTTATTGAAATATGGACAAATGAAGAATTGCATCTTTTCTTTTATCTATTAGTCTGGTATTTCTAACTTTTCTTTAACAATGCTCAGAAAATATTCATTTAAACTACTAATAGAATTTCAGTGGGAACTTGGAAACATTGCTTTGTACAATTTTTTAAACAAAATTTACTCATTTTTTGAAATCATGAAACTGTATTTGTTTCCATGTTCACATATCCTGTGTGTTTTTATTCTCTGTATTAGCAAATTGCTCTTGGAGTCGTTTAGTCACCCATTCAGCATAGAGTTTTCAGTACTGGAAAGGGGACCAGGTACTTGTGCAGGTTGTCTCCATACTTGGGCTAGAATTTGTTTGGACCAGGAGATTGGAATTAATTCAAGATGGCTATTCATTTCAGCTTAAGTGATTGGCTGAGGTCATTTCATAAATCATGCTATAATGTTATTGTAACCACACAAAACTGATGTCTGTCCTTTCCCTAACCTTTACTATTTTTGTCAAGAGTCTTTTATGAGCTAGACTGCCAGAGCTCAACGGAGACTGGCCACCCAGGTATTGATCTCATTTCAAAGTCTGTCTCTGTATAACTCTCTAGAGTCAGGGTCAGCAGAAATACTGTTTGGAGAGAGCAGGTCACATATTTCACTGGGGTAATATATGATTGTATTCTGACCTCTCTTCTCTTTAAATTGATTCTCAGTGTTTTGCATGCCTACTCACTAATAGGGGACAAAAGATAACCATTTTCTTATAGACAGTTTCATAGTTCTGTTATCTTAATCTAAAAAGGGTGTAAAAAGATAACTGCCCCTACAAAATGTGTTATTTTATTTTGTCAGTGTACTGTGACTGACTTTTATTTACAATACCCCGCCAAATTACTTTGGTTTATACCTCACAGGTAGTATTTCTTAAGCTTAGTTCCTGGTTAAATTTTCACAGTGTGTTTTATTGAATGCTTTTTTAAAAACAATCAAACCAAGCAGAGAGCTGTTTTCACGTTACTGAACACTTTTTTTTCACATTCACATTGTTATGCCAGGCTGTAAGGAGTCCACTTTCTAGGTAGCAGGTCATGCATGATGTTGCAGTTAGAGAAGTTTTAGAAAAACCTTTCTGAGGAAGTATATGTTCCCTGCTACTACATTCAACAAAGGACGAACACCCTTTTGGACACACTCAAGTCTTTCTTTCTAAGGCTAGTTTTCCTAATTCTCATAAGAGTATATGAACTCTACATACACAATTTTTTAGAATTTAGAGTCGTTTGAAATGTGTGCATTTAAATGGTTTCGTTGGAGAGTAGGATGCCCTAGACCAGCAGTCCCCAACCTTTTTACATCCAGAGCCCAGTTTTTGCACAGACCTGGTGGGGTTGGGGGACAGGAGATGGAGCTCAGGCTAGCTTCACTTGGTTCACATCTGCTCACCCCCTGCTCTTGGGGGGAGGAATTGATGGAGGGGCAGAGACCAGAGGCTGAGCTCAGGCAAGCTTCCCCTGAGGTCTGATTCCTAGCAGGCCAGGGACCACCATCAGTCTGTGGCGCAGTGGTTGGGGACCTTTATCACAGACCTTTCCAGGCACTCATAGTTTAGAGAAACAATACTTTGGGAGGTTGCTTGAAAGATACACAATTCTTTTTTCTTATAGGCTTCCCATGTTATCAAAAATCGATTCCCAAATCAAACCATATCTGTGGACACGGGCACATGGAGATACATCAGTTTGCCTCTCAGTGGAATTGTTTTACTGATCAAATTACTCCAGGAGCTGTGTGCTGTGTTTATTGCTAGAAAGCTTAGAGCCAATTTATGTCTCCCTAATACGAAGCATATAAATGTTTATGGTAAACTTATTTGAGCTTTATTTCTGACCGTAACTGATGTCTTCATTCTCGTTTTCCCCTTCTTTTCCTCTGATTTTATGCTTATGGAATTTTCTTGTGGTTAATGTATCCTTTCAGCTGACACTAGTCTTTCCTAGAAAAGAGGCAGAATCTAAATAAACAAATACAAAACATCTGTAAGCAAAAATAATAATTAGGAAAGAAATAAATTTGTTTTCCTTTTGAACTTCTTTTGAACTTCTGTTCTGTGGTTACAGATAATATTTTTGCTATCTTAAGATGTCCTGGAAAACAGTATTATTTGACATAAAGAAATTTGTGTTTAAATTACTTAGAGATATCACAAAACTGTACATATGTTGCCTTGAACCAGAATGTTATGTTCTTATTTATTCGATGATTTAATACATGGACATTTATAATTAAGAGCTACTACCTTATATTAACAAATTATTTTAATGTCTAAACATTTAATATTTAATCTTTAATTAAATATGTAATATTCTCTAATGTGCATATTTAAACATTTTATAAAGGTTTACATGTGCCATCACACTGATTAATTCTACATAGTAAGCATTGTTTCTATATAAACCCCCCATTTTAAAGGCTTGGTTGGGTTTTCACTTGCATATATATGAGAGGGAATCCAAAATACCCAGAATGTATTTATGAAAAATTGTGTGTTTATTTTTACATCTTTAAACTTCATTCACCTTTAAAGTACTCTCCACTTGATGTAATACAGCTATTGAGACTTTTTTCACTGCTCAAAGCAGTTTTTTGAACTTGTTGATTTTTGTGCCTGTTAGGGCTTCTGCCATTTTTTGTTTCACCTCTTCCACCTCAGCGGAACTTTTCCCTTTGAGGAGTGTTTTCATTGGGGAAACACAAAAAAAGTTGTTCCGGACAGGGGCAAGATCAGGCGAGTAGGGCAGACGAGGCACAGGGATCAAGCCTTTTTTGGTCAAAACCTGCTGAACACTCAGCGCCGTGTGGCAGGTGTGCTCATAAATCACCCATCATGAAATGGGCAAACGCTTTGAAAGAGTCTTCAACAAAATTTCACTGAATCCGAATGCAGCCTCTCACAACAATGCCAGCTGGTGCACTGATACAGATGGGTTCCCAGAACACTCACCTAGTGGGGGGAACCTGTACTAAAAGGGGACTACCCTCCGGAAGATAACTCTGGGTTTTTTGGGCTCCCCTCGTGTATGCGTGAGTGTGTGTACATATGCATGTTTGTATGTATGTATATCTCATGTGGCACAGGAAAGTAAGATACCTAATTTTGAAAGACAATGAAGTTACTTGTAATTCATCCATTGTAACAAGATGTCTTTTAGCCTCCTCAAATGCTGATACTAAAAGGAACTTTAGAAAACAATTTGCACAGCCTTCTCGTTGTAGGGGTGAAAACACGTGGGGTTCTGAATTTGTCAAGTAGGTGGTCTTATATGATTCGTTACTGACAGTGGGGCTTCCAGTCATATCTCTTGGTAACCAGTACAGTTCTCTTGGTATTATGTCATGTCACCTACTGTCATATCCCATTCTAATTCCAGAGCACTCAAATAATGTTAAATCTCCATGTGCAGTGTACTACTCATTGGGACCATGCTAATCCCATGCAAAACTCGAGATGGAGTTGAGCAGTCTAATCCTGATTCCCAATGATTGCCATCAGGGTCTTCGACTCCTGGTTTGGTATTATTCTCCTCTCAGTCCTTCATTATTGTGACCACTCTTTAAAATTCAGTTGCACTGCTCTCACTTATTCATTTATTATCTTTTTTCTCTTTATAGCCAGATACACCCGGAAGGGGTTGTATATAGGTCTTTGAGCACTTTATTTACACTTTCCAGGAAACATAATGGAGTTCGCCCGTTAGTTATAATTAAACAAATAAAAATCACAGACAAACAAAAAAGTGTAGAGTTAGCCATCTCTGGTCTCTGAACACTCAGCTTCACCTTACAAAACGTAAACAAACACATACAGAAATGATATTGCTGCACCGCAGGAAAAACAAGAGCACTGCTTTGGAAATGTCTGAGTTTGGTCAAGTATGTTAACATCTGTGAAGCTTAGTGTCTTCGTCCTTGAAATAAAGATACTACCTACATCATAAGTGTGTCATGAATAGAAGAAAGCATTGTCATATGCTCACAGTGCTCTTGAAGCACAAGATAATATTTTTAGTAATTTCATGCTAGTGCCATACACTGCAATCTCACAGTTTTACCTGTTCTTCACTTTGGCAAAAAGGAGTGTGTAATTTGGCTTTTGGTGTTACTGAATCGATAGTATTGCAAGGTGCTTTCATACATGATGCTGTTGAATAATTTTAGTTGCCAGACCTCACCAGGAATAAAAAGGTCCTGTTCATTTATATTGTGCTATTTGGTTAGCCTTAACCGGAAATTTGCTCTTTGATTTTTTTTCGTTGGTAATCTAAAATGATGCAGACATTCATTTTACCTAAATCAGGCTCTTTCAGTTCATACTGTTCTGTGAACTGGTCTACGAAGTACATCATGAGGAAACCTGCTTGTAACTTTTAGGAGATATTTATGAATCATTTACCTGGACCCAAAATAAAAATGCTTTCAAGTCTATGTCTGTGGTGACCAGTGGAGCAACCTGGGCTCCTTTTTCATCGGAATGTGAGCGCCATGGATTGCTACTGCAGATATATCTGCGCATGGGACTGTGGCGCTATACTGAATTTATTTAGAAGAATTGTGAATCCCAGGAAGCAGTTTATTATGAAACTTATAAAATGCTCTAAAAAGTATATTCAAATTGTGTTTTTAATATTTACTAAGTAATCTTTATATGCCCATTGTAATAATTTACGTAGCCAAACACTGGATTATAGTTGTAATTTTTTGAGTTTCAGAGAATGTCAGCTTTTTTAAGAACTAGTAAATGTGATATGGTTTATGAGAGACAGAGTTTGAGCAGGGGAATGAACCCTCTGTCCTACATCATAGAAATTCAGTTCCTTCAGTAAATTAAAAACAGTAACAAAAACAGTAATATTTCAGTGTTATAATTTGTAATCTTGTTTATTTGAAATAGGAGTCATTAATTAGACTTGCTATTCTATTGGAACGTTTTTAATTATAATTATATGATAAAAGTGCAATTTAAACAGTTTGAAGAGAGGAGGTTTGAACACTGCATAATGGAACATTTATTTTTCAGCATTGTTAGTATAGTAGTTTCTGTGGGTTTCACTCTTACTATAATAAATTCAGTGAACTGTGTTCACTAATAATGAAAAGGCAACTCTGGCTTTGTATTTGGAGAGCAGAGGGGGGTATACATTTATAATAATAGTTTTTATTTTATTCACTGAACAGCTATTTGATTTTGATAGAAGAAAGCTTGTGAAATTCATACTATTATGATGCTTTTGACATGACAGTGATAAAATGCTATTTCTGCATTGACTAGTATGGCATATTTCCTTCACTCAAATACGTCTTAACTGGGATTTCCATGAGCATACTCAAGGGAGATTACTCTGGACATAGAAGGATTGTTGTTCCATGACACCAAGACATGTTTTGGTCCTGAGTTCAGTCTTGAAGTGATGACAGCAGAAGACGTGAATCTTGGCTTGTACGTTTGAAGGAGTACGGGAGATTGAAATCTATTGTCTGTGGATCACTAGGTTGTTCAGTTCTAAATTTCTAGGCTTGTAAACTCAATTTCATACACTCCTTCAGGGCGGAGGATCTAGAGTTTTCATAAAATGCGTTCTGGGACTTCACTAAATATTAATTCAATGCTTTCTGTAAGCACTTGATATTTTCTTTACCTTGTGTTTTAATAGCTAATTTATGCATGGACAAATCCAGTATTATCAACGTATGCAAAACATTAGAGTTGATATCAGGGTTCTTGTTTTAGGAAATTAAATTCTTAGTATATTGATGAGTGTTATTAATATACTACTTGTTTTCCGGATAAACTTCACGTTAAATCTTTGAGATTGATATTAATTTTCAGTGTATTTGTTCCAACTCTTCCAAATGAAGTACATAAATGAGCCAAATTTGCTGAGAACTAAAAGCATTGTTCAGAGATTATGCATCAATAGTCTTGGAAGAGAACCAGAGATATTATAATCACAGTTTGCCAAGTCTGAGTAATGATTTCTTCAAAGTGAAGAACACCAGTGGGCTAGTGTTTTGTGAAGGCTTAACCTTTGATGGAGGAGGGGCTTCTGAATTTAGGCCAGGGTGCCAGTGGAGATTTGCACCTGGTCAGACCTTTCCTTTTCTGAGTAGATAATAGCTACTTCTGCCAGACAACCAGATCAAAGCATAGCAGGAGAGATGACTACATTGGGTTTTATCAGCCATTTTCCAGCTAAAGCTCTTGTAAAGCTGATGACAGGTTGGGGGTGCATGAAATCGTCTGCTTCCAACCCCCCTGTGGAGCTTTCATCTTGATTTGTTAAGAACTTGGGAGGACCATGTCTACATCGTCGACACCTGGTCGGTCCCCTTTCCATCCCTGTCAAAGTTTAAAGCACTTAACTAGTAATCACTACTCTGACGCTGGGGCAGCAGGATACCACGTTTCTTTTGCTTTTAACTTGGCGGCTGCTGTGTCTTCTTCGGCATCTGGTCCTCTGCCAGCCACCTCAGTTACCTTGGATTGAGTACAGAAGACTTTGGTTTTTGAAGTTTGTGTTTCTCCTGCTATTATCAGGGCAAAGTGTCACCCCCTCTCTCCCCTCCCTCCAATAGATCACGGCTCTCATGCAACCTCTGTCTGTCCTTCTTAATTCTTTCAGGGCTGCCCTGGACCTTAAAGACCTGAATATAGCAAGTCTTCCTCACCAAAAGTTGACAATTGAAGTCAGAGTCATAACTCATTAAAATTTAAAAAAGAATGAGCTCCCTAGTTCTGCCATCTCATTTTATATAGCATATCTGCACATGTTTATAGCAAAGCAGGAGTTGGAAACTTGGTCTCTTGGTGCCTGACCAGTTCACTGAATCCTCCATGAGAGATGATACATGGGCTACATTTAAACAGCATAACTCCTAAGATGGTTTTATTTTTTCCCTTGTGGTGAAGAAATATATGTATAGTATCTAAATAATTCCCAAAAGTCCATCCTAAAAGGTAAGGCTATTAAATACTGCATATTATATGCTCTCTAAAGAAACACGTGTGAATGATTTTTCTAAGAGTTCCAGTATCTGTATTATATGTGAAAATACAAAGACTTGAATATGGTAGGGTTGACATTCACGTGGACTATCTTTTAAGTACATGGGCCCTCATCGTAGCCAGTGCTGATCATCCATGGCCATTGTATGTGGCTTTGTAAAGTTGGGGGGTGAAGTGCAATAGAATGTTAAGAACCTTGACCTTTGATCCGTGGAACTCAGTTGAAGTCCTGTCTCCATCTCTAATATACTGCAAGCTTTTGGAATCCAGCTTCAGTTACCAGTGTCTCTTTTCTTATCCGAGGAACTAGGATGTTGCAATTTAGATACTTTCTAAGGTTTCCTAGGTACTATAATTCTAGGAGATGACTTTGAACATCATTTTGCTCTTTCAAATGATTATCGTTGTGCATGGGTATATATTTGCATTTCTCTTCTGTTTTAATAATACATGATTGACAACTTCATAATTTATTGATGTCAAAAGCTCTACCCAAATTATAACATCATTCCTATGGGGAAGCATAATCCCCTTTACAGCTGTAAAATGTCGTTTCTAGGAAACTATCATGGCTCCAAAGTAAGGACTTTCTGCTCTGGGTTAAGCATAATCGACTAGCAAAGTACAATCAGCAGAAGGGAAAGTTAATTTAATTGGTTTAAAGACTTTCTTGCAGACACAGAGAATGTTAAATCGATTTTGCCTTATTACATGGAAAAATTGCAGCACATTCATTATCTAGAAGTTGCTTTTAGAGAATGTATTACTTTCTATATACTACACCAACGATTTCAAGAAATGAGAACAACTATCCCAAATTTACCATTTGTCAGTTCTTTTCCTTAGGACTAATGCATGTAACTAAAGAAAGATTTTTCTCTAAGAATACCTGTATAAGAATATTTTATGTATGTAGCTCTTAATACTTTGAATATGTACTGTTTATATGTATTTACTCTTTATACTCAAACTCTGTCCCAGTTTCTGTATTTCTACCAGTGATACATTGTTCTCAGAATCTCTCTGGCTGGAAACTTTATAGCTGGAACTGACTCAACTTTTATCCCAACCCAAACCATACTTATTTATTTTTTATTTTTTAAATCAGTTGATGAATTACATTATCTTGTAATGTGTTCCATATCTGAGTAACATTATTCCCTCCATGACCTAGATTTCTATGCGCCATTCTCCTGATTAACTGGCCCCCTGGGCATCAATATACAACCGTTGGGCATCCTGCGAACTGATTTTGGGGAACCAAAACCATTTCTCTGATTTTCAGGCCTCTCTTATCAGCCTTCATGTTGGGTGGAATGTAACCTTTTGAGCCTCTCCACCTTCACCTGACATTTAGAGTCTCCTCTGTGTTCAGCAGATTTTTGTAGGTCTAGCCCATGCCTGACACATACAGGTGCCTGCTGTACAAAATAGTGTCTCTGCTACTGAGGACAAGATCCATGTATTCCACTTTAACCTCTTTCTCCGTGTTGGCTTGCACGGTGCAGGGCACAAAATTAGGTGCTAAAATGAAGATTTGCCCCTTGAACCCTTCTCTCTGTATTAATACTTATATATTCTTGATTAGCACTTACATATACTATTTAGTGACTTTTGTTTCAAAGATATTTACATGTTCAGAACATTGTTAGCTTTTTTGCTTCAAATATACTATAATAATACTTTTTATATATGTAATTGTGGAAGTTTAGTTTTTAGTTATGTATTTTAAATGACACATTCCCAGAATTTACTTGTAGTAGTTGCCTTACAACAAAGCAATTGAATTCTTATTTTAATAATGAAGATGCTAGTGCATTTAATGAATGAAATAGTTACATTTTTGCAGGACAATTAGATTCCACTTTTCTCATAAAATTGATAAACTCTTGAATTTTAGAGCTAAATTTTAGAGGGCATTTTATTAAACTTCCTTTATCTTATCAGAGAGAATAAATTTCTGCCCTCTGGGACTTTTCTGGAACTAATTAGCCCTTAGCATGTGAGATATGAGACACTTATTATCACATTGTTCTCCTGTCTGATTTTAACTTGACAAGGTTATTACTGATTGATGTAATCTTTCTTTCTGTGTGTGACATCAGAGTGATAGCTTATTGCTTATGATTTCACCTGGATCATTTCTTTTGATGAGGATAACAGTACAGGAAATGACTGAAGAAGATCATATACTAGATGGACGCTCACAAGTCATCTTCATTAAGATTTCATATTTACATTTTTTTGGTGGAAAGCAAGTGATAAAACTAATGATGAGTCCCTTAAGGAATGTTAAAAATATAGTTCTCTCTTTCTTAGCAAGGTGAGGAAAGAAACTGGAAAGTATCTCTCAGAGCAGTATATTACATCTTCTGCAGTTGTTCTTAGACTCATGGAGAAACACTTGATTTTATTTTGTCTTAAGAGAATGTATAGCTAGCAAAATTCGGATAGTAGGAATGAGTTTAATATATTGAAAATACGTTACTACAGGTGACATTCTCATTTAAAGAGGGCTTAGTACTACAGATAAAGGATTGATTCAAAGTTAGATGATCAGATTTCTGTACAGTAATTTTACTAGAGCCATTGTGTTTTAGAGATTGTAAAACAAATGAATTGTTAAAAATAATTTTACTGTTCACTGAGGCACAGTGATTATTGCAGAATAATTTCTTTTTTGCCTTTCTTTGATGCTTTGTTTTTCTGAATATGGACCCTGTTCCCAAAAAAGGCTTCTCACAGTTATCTGTCTTCTTGATATAAACTTTAATCATGGTCCTCTTACTTTCTTTAAATTTTGTTTGCTCTTATGTAGAAAATAGGCCTTTTTGTGCTCAGTAGTGGATGACCCCTGGAATTTAGTGACGAATATTGGCTAATTTAAGTCATCATCATCAATTTAACAAGCTTCTCTGGTAATACGCTTTTCATTTTGAAAAAAAATTGTGTCGAGGAGCAAAATGTGTTTCTCTGAGGAACAGCAATGACTGTAAGATAATCACACACCTCCGGGGCTTAGGCACAGGAAAGGTGTAGACGAATGCATCTGTTCCTTTGACGTGATGACTGCTTTATATGGGAGTGCTCCCATTCCAGTCTTCCCACTACCCCAGCCTCCCCCTACTCTGTTAGTCTGAAAGAGGGATAATTTTTCTCCTGTGGTAAATTATGGTGCTGGTATTTCTATGATGGTTCTGTACGTATTCCAGCGGAACTGTACATTTACTTATAATCATTAGGAAATCAAAATGGTCCATTAGCCAAACCACTTGATATAATAAAAAATAGATTTTTGTGGAGCTCTTTTGTTCATGCCCTTTCCAATTGGACTTACCAGATCTGCCCCTGCCTAAATCTTCAACTTAAATGTGTATTTTATTACTACCGATAATTTTGGTATACATTCTTATATGTGTAGATGCATACTGTTAGGGTATTTAAACTAAAGGTGAACATTGTACTCGATATTTGAAGTTCTGAATGTAGACAGAGTTCCCAAGACCATGTTATTGAGATGTTATTGTTAACTGTGGAGACCTGTCAGGTGTTTGATC
>PVKM010003376.1:0-43318 GCA_004027735.1 Carollia perspicillata
GAGGCCCTGTGGCCGGAGAGCCAAGAGCACCCCGAGCCCCTGAGCGAGAGAGAGTGGGAGTCCTTTGTTCCCAGGACTTACACAGTTGGTGGGATGGGAGGGGAAAAAGTTACATATTGATTAACGGGTAAATGTGGTGCCAGCTGTCCTGGGGGAATGTGACTACCCAAACTTAGGTATGTGTGGGGGTCTGTCACCCCGAATCCTTATCTTACTCCAGACCCCATTTGTTTATCTTGTTGTAAAACAAATACGTGACAGGAGGCAGTTATTTAAAATTGGGGCCCTTTCCAGAGTTATTTATGGGCTCTTTCTGTAAGCATCAGGGACTCCCTCATAAAACAGATAGTGACCAGAGGTAGGCACTTAACCAAAGTAGTTTTATGGGCTCTTTCTTTGGGCACCGGGGACCCTCTCCCACATTCAGGCCTTGGGATAAAAGCACAATTTCAAGGCTTTCTTTCCCAGATAGTGGAAATGTTACATAGAATCACAAGGACTTCCCTTGTTTCTTGCTAACATAGTGTTTCTTGTGATGTTGGAATACCTGGCAATATTATCAGACCAGGCTCAGGACTGCTGAGTTAGCATGTGAGACTTGTCTCCTTCCTCCTCCCTGCCTCAGTTTACTATTTATTCTACCTAATTGGTAAAAGGTGTTTCCTGGCTAAATGCTGGCCAGTAATAGTATTGCAGTCTCAGAGTTCTTCCTATGTTGTCTCCTGCTTCAGTTCCTTTTGGGGAACTCACCTACTCAGACTCACTCACTCCCTTTGAGCTCCAGCCCCAGGGAAGCAGCTTGAAAGGCATCAGTGGAATATAGGAAGAGACTGAAGTGTCTGGCATCAGGGCAAGCAGAGGCCATTGTCCCTTTACGGAGCCCTCCCTCCCATAGAGGGAGCCCTCCCTCCCAGCTGGTAGGCTGGTGCCATATGAGACTCCATCAACCTGGCTAACACTGTGTGACCCACCTTGGAGATCCCCAGAGACTCTCCCCCAGCCAAGCTGTTTTCCCATAAGAATGACTGATTGTGATTCCTAAATCCTACTAAACAAGCAACAACTGTCTTCAGTGAGCCCTAGCAGCTGCCAAACTGGAGTCACAGCTTGGCTTCACCTGGGAATCTCCAAGCCCAGCACGAGTAGCAGCTACCTCAGATTGTTTTACAGCTCAGGCAGGGTGCCCTGAGCTGCGTGGGCAAAACACAGGTAGGGGATGACCTTGGTCTGCACCACCCAGGAAACCCCAGGGTCAACACACCAAGTGGACAGCTACAGACCACGTTGGAGCACCACCACCCTACCCTGCATGGTTGATCCTCCATAGAAGGTGAACGTCGGTGGAAAGTGGTCACAGCCAGTCCTTGCAGCTGACTGGCCTGGGTAAATGCCTCCTGTTGATCTACCAACATCGAACAAGACTCAACTACAAGAGGAGGGCTCAGCCCACACAAAGGGAGCACCTTGAGTACCCAGCTTGGATGATAGGGCAGGCTGTGCCACTAGACACTACAGGACTCCTACTATATTAGGCCATGCTACCAAGACACAGAGTCAAAACACCTCTACCTAATACATAGTAACATATAAAGGGAGGCTGCCAAACTGAGGAGACAAAGAAGCATGAAAGAACAGATCAAAACTCTACGAAAAGGGGCTAAATGAAATGGAGATAAGCAATCTATCAGATGCAGAGTTCAAAACACTGGTTATAAGGATGCCCAAAGAACTTAGTGAGGACCTCAGCAGCATAAAAAAGACCCAGTCAGAAACGAAGGATACACTAATTGAAATAAGGAACCACTTACAGGAAAACAACAGTAAAATGGGTGAAGCTGAGAATCAAATCAATGATTTGGAATATAAGGAAGTAAAAAACGACCACACAGAAAAACAAGAAGGAATGAGAATCCAAAACATGAGGATAGTACAAACAGCTTCTGTGACAGCTTTAAGAGGTCCAACATTTGCCTTACAGGGGTGCCAGAAAGAGAAGAGAAAAAGCAAGAAGTTGAAAATCTATCTGAAAAAAACAATGAAAGAAAACTTCCCTAATTTGCTGAAGGAAATAGACATGCAAGTCCAAGAAGTGCAGAGTCCCAATTATGATGGATGCAAAGAGGCCCACTCCAAGACACACCATTATTAAAAGGCCAAAGGTTAAAGAGAAAGAGAGATTCTTAAAAGCAAGAGAAAAAAGTTAGTTGCCAGAAGGTTGCCAGATGGGAGGGCGGTGTGGGGAATGGGAGTAGAGGTGAGGGAACAAAGAAGTACAAATAGGTGGTTACAAAATAGCCATGGGGATGTAAAGTCTAGTACAGGAAATGAAGTAGCTAAAGAACTTATACTCATGACCCATGGACATGACCAATGGTGGAGGGATTGCCTGAAGGAATAGAGGGTGTAGGTGGAGAGGGCAAAGGGTGAAAAATCAGGACAACTGCAATAGCATAATCAATAAAATATAATTTTTAAAAAAACCCATGAACATAAGATCTTAAAAAACCAGCATTGTTATCTGGTTGCTCCAGACTGCAAATGGATTCTGGATGAAGTTCTTTGTGAAACACCTCATTCCAGGAAGTATAACTTGACCATAATAAAAAGAAATGGAAGATTTTTTCCTAAGATAACAGAGGAAGTGGTCAGTTCATGCCTCATTTATAATTAATCTGCAAAATTTGTAAAGGTATGGTTCCAACTATGTGACATTCTGGAATAAGCAAAGCCATAGAGACAGGAAGAAGATCAGTAGTCGCCAGGGGCCAGGGGAATAGATGAGAAGGTGGAACAGAGAGGTTGCAGAGAATCGGCATCATGTTTTTTCCTTACATGTTTGGTAGAATTCACCAATGAAAACATCTTGGCCTGATACTTTCTATTTTGGAGGGCTATTAATTATTGATTCAATTACTTTAATAGATATAGGCCTATTCAGATTATCTATGTCTCCTTGTATGACTTTTGTTAGATTTTTTAAAATATTAATGCATATTAAAATGACTGCAGAATATGGCCAACCTTACTGTTAGATTGTTTTTAAGGAATTGTTCCATTTCATTTAGGTTATAAAGCTTGTGGGCATAGAGTTATTTTTAGTGTTCCTTTACTATCCTTTTATGTCCATAGCATCAGTAGTGATGGTCCTATTTCATATCCATATTAGCGATTTGTGTCTTCCCTTTTAGGAAAAAAAAAGCTAGGTTAGCCAAGGTTGAGGGTTCAATCCCCGGTCAGGACACATGCAAGAACCAACCAAAGAATGCATAAATAAGTGAAACAACAAATCGATGTTTCTGTCTCTCTCTCTCCCCCTCTCCCTTGCTCCCTCCTTTCCTCTCTCTCTAACATCAATAAATAATGAGATGAAATTTTAAAAGGCTAGCGATCTCTGAGGGACGGGAAACAAATGAGATGAGTCCAGTGATTTCTCCAGTTTACTGCCTGAACAAAGTTTCACAGGGAAAGGAAATTTAAGCAGAACCTGGTGGAGGAGACAATCCTGGGAGGGAGAGACCAGGCTGGGAATCTGGGGAGGTCCAGGAGACTAAAGGTCGCAGGACAGTGAAGATTGCTTTACAGAGAGAGAAACTCCAGACATCTGCAGAATGATGCCCTTGAATCTTTAACTGAGTCCCAATAAGGGCATTCACACGAGAAAACTACCGGAGGCTAATGAAAGAACCACCTGAAATGATTGGAGGAAACAATGATTATTGTTCCTTCCCACAGGCCAAACCCACCCAGAAGCTGGAGATCACCTCCTGCAGAGCTGCCTGGCCTCTTGGGGCCATAGCTGCAAGACTCTGACCTTCCACCCTCTTGCCTACATCCCCAGGGGTCAGATGAGAGCCCTCATCACTTCCACTGGCCCCTAGGCTCACGCCTCCCCAGCCACATCGGCCTCCTGCAGCACGTCCAGCATTACACACACACCGACCTCAGGCGCTCTGCGACTGCCGCTCCCTCTGCCTGGAACGCTGTCCCTGTAGATGCCCCAGGGCTCACTTCCTTTCCTCTGTCACGTCTCTACTCAGATGTCATTTTCCTAGTGAGGCCGTGGTCACACTACTGAAAATTGCAGTGCCGTGACCCCCTAAAGCGTGGCCGCTTTATATGTGTCCATAAAACTTTTCATCATCTGACCTATGATGTAGTTTATATTTTCCTGTCTCTCTCTCGCTAGACTGTCGGCTCTGGGAAGGCAGGGACTCTGTCTACCTTGTTCACTGTGTCCCCCGCGCCTGGGGCAGTGTTGGCCACAGTGTGGAATGAGTTCCACAGCCAGGGGGCCGATAAGGACCCCTCTCCGTCCCCAGGGCTGACCTGACCCCATCCCCCAGGGATTTCCCACAGCAGCTGCTCCCCCTCCTCCTGGTTCTCAAAGGCGCAGGTCCTTCCACGAGCCTCCTCCTGGGAGCAGCCGATGCCCCCTGCAGCCCCTGCACCTCCCTCACACATTGCTTTCTAGTCTCAGTTCCTTTTCCAGTCTTCATGGTGGAGACTTCCCGCTAAGGCCCGGTCCACTGTCGTTTGATCAGCACTCACAGTAGCCCCTGCAGGGTAATCCGTGCCTTGTTTCTGGGGCTGACACTCGGAAATAACAACTAGAACACTCAGAGCACTTGTCTGTTCTGCTCCAAGCACTGGATAGGGTGAGTTTTATGAGGTGTGAACTCACTCGTCTCCACAGTAACCCTTGGATGTGGGTATCAGAGAAGGTGACCGACTGGGGTCACATGGCAGGTAAGTGTGGGAACCAGGATTCAAGTCTGAGTCCCAGGTATCTCTCCCATCCCAGAATTCATCTGGGATTTGCCCATCTGTGCCCTTTTCTCTCTCTTTTTAGTTTTATTGGAGTATCAGTTACAAGTAGCAATATGTTTAAGGTCCAACTTGATGTTTTGATATGCACATACATTGTGAAATGATTACCAAACCAAGCTAGTGAACACACCCATGCTCGCACCCTCACACAGTCCAACTTGGTCCCGTCTCCGTCAGCCAGAAGAAGAAATGTAGTGATTCGCAGGCACTGCGCAGGGCGCTCCGGAGGGTCTTGGTAGCGAGGCAATGTTAGCTCTAGACCAAATGCTGCTCTGGTTTCACCCAACGAGTCAAAAGTAAGACCCGAAGGCTCAAACCAACAAAGGTAGTAACATACGATCATATATATTTGGGAGTCTTTGTTTTTATTTTGAAATGGTAGCTTTATTTTTGTAAGCTAACGAAAATACAAAATTTTTTAATAAACGAAGACTTTTTAGTGATCAGATGATAGATGTTATCACAGATATCCAAGGGTGAAAGAGAAATGCAAGACTGCATTGTGACTAGGAGACTTAAATCAGCATCTGAGACCACTGTCCCTATTGCTCACGATGGCACAGGGTCAAGTCAGAAAGGAGAAATTGATTAGTCTGACTTAGTCCGAGACTTTTTCCCCCTAAGCCATATCCTCCCAGTCCTGTCAGGGCACGAGACACAAAAGCACAAACTGTGGGCGACGTCCGATGCGTGTAGGAGGCAATGGCTGACGTCTCTCTGAGGGCCAAGAGCAGAACCTATTTGTTAAAGGGTGGTGATAGCTAAAACCTTGAGAGAGGTGACATCAGCCAGGGAGAATGTATATGGAGAAGGGCCAAGGACAGACTTGACATACACAAGACGACAGTGAGAGCAAGAGGAGAAACAAAAGAATTGCAAACAGTCCAGATATTTTATATTAGAGGCTTTAAAGAAGATGAAAGTAATCAATAATGCTAATGGGGAGTTTTTTATAAGCAAAGGTCTGAAAGACATCCAATGGATTTGGCAATATGAAGGCCAGTGCTGACGTTATCAACAGGAGTACCAATACCGTGGTGGGGTCAGAGCCCAAACTGTGGTGAGTTACAGTGAGTGGGAAATAAGACAGACACAGCGTCCATTACACTATTTTACCGAGAAAGTCTAATGGAAAAGAAAAGGAGAGAAATTAAAGGGAAATTAGAGGGGAATATGGTGTCAGTGCAGGGTTTTTACATTTCTTGTGGGATAAAAGTCTTGAGTGTGTGTGTGTGTGTGTGTGCGTGTGTGTGTGTGTGTGTGTGTGAGCCGAGGAGGAGAAGCCGACAGAGGACGTGTGGAAGGCAGGAAAGGATGGAAGAAACAAAATCTCTGGGAGACATGAGGGAACAGGAGTTAAGGGTATAGGTGGAGGGGTCGAGTTTTTAAAAATATATTATTTAATGCAGTCAGTTAAAACATTTTCTATTTCTGTTCCTCTCTTCCTTTTTTCTTTTTAAAATTTTTAACTCAACTTTGAAATGGGTAATGTGTTCATAGGACTCAAAAATGCTTAAAGGCTCAAAAGTGTGTGCACTGGAAAGTCTTGTCCAACAATGCGGCAGAGGCCCGGGCACACCCTAATGAGAAGGTGTTGTGAGACCGATACACGAAGCAGGCAATTCCACAGAACATAAAAAATGTACTATAGGGTAATGTACTTACAGGAATGCAGGCTCAGAGTGACAGACGACCAGCAGGTTTTTGTGCAAATTTTCTCCACTACGGAGCCTGGTTAGGGTACTTTTTTCCCAAGTATAACTCAGATGCTAATGATTGAGACAAGGTGTGTGGCACAGGCCAGGGCAGCGCCTTCTGGTGGTCTCGTGAAAGGCCACTGTTTGTAATCAATTCTTCACCAGTTTGATCCCTATCTCGGTGGTTACGGCATTTCGGCTATTACTAACAGAAACACCTCTGGCTGCATTTTAAGGGACACAGATAATCATCAACTGGAAGGCTTTGGTTTGCTTTGTGAAGCCATTCATGTTAGTCAAAGATCAGGGCACTCCAGATACAAAATGCGGTTTGATTACATCAGCATCTATACAGTCTTCACGACACACCACTCTTGTCTTTTTTTTGTCTTTTTTTTATTTCATTTTTTTCCATTGGTATAAAGTTACAATGGTTGTTTTGCATTGATCATTTATTAGAATGCAGAACAAAATAAACCCATAGCAAAGACTTGATGGATAAATCCCAAAGGAGATTCTTTGAAAAATTAATAAAACTTCTGCCATGTCAAGTCAAGAGAATAAAAGCAAAGTGAAACCTTTTAAGAAATATTTATTGCCAACTGCTGCTTGAACCAGGCTTTGGGCCTCTCACCTCCCTCCCTGAACATGAGCTTCAGCACCCTCTCCAGCTCCCGCACAAACTGCTAGACCCTGGGCTCCATCCGACGTCTATAACCACCTGTCAGTGTTACCTGGTTTTGTAAAATTTTTATCTATTGATTAGAGAGAGAAAGGGAGAGCAAGTTGTTGTTCCACTTATTCATGCATTTATTGTTGTTCAAGTACAGTTGTCTGCCTTTTCCCCCGCCACCCCCACCTCCCTCCCCTGATTCCATCTCCCCTTGGTTTTGTCCATGTGTCCTTTATAGTTGTTCCTGAAGCTTTTTTGTTAAACCTAACAATGTATTTTGGAAATCTTTCCATGATAAGCACATAAAGTGTTTTCTCCTTTTTCTGACTGATTCTAATCGCCTATCGATGCAGCATATATTATGGCAATTATAACCATTGCTGAAATGATCTGTTTTGTATATTGAACTGCAAGACATCTGCAGGTTATATTTCTAGAATTAGAATAATTTATTCAAAGGTATGTATAAAGAAATTTTCAGTCGCCCTGGCCAGTTAGCTCAGCTGATTACAGCATCATCTCAATGTGCCAAGTTTGTAGGTTCAAGCACCAGGCAAGGAATCAACCAATGAATGCATCAATAAGTGGGACAACAAGTTCATCTCTCTCTCTTTCTTCCTCTCTCTATCTCTCTTTCATTTCCTCCCTCTCTCTCAAATCAATAAATTTAAAAAATATTTAAAAGAAATTTTCAGTCTAGCACTGGCTGGTGTGGCTCAGTGGATTGAGTGCTGGCCTGAGAACCAAAGGGTTGCAGGTTCAATTCCCAGTCAGAGCCCATGCCTGGGTTGTGGGCCAGGTCCTCAGTTGGGGACATGCATGAGGCAACCACGTACTGATATTTCTCTCCCTCTCTTTCTTCCTCCCTTCCCCTCTCTCTAAAAATAAATAAATAAAATCTTTAAAAAAAGAAAAGAAATTTCCAGTCTAGATTACGAGGGGCAGATTAACACTGCTGTTAAGAACTAAGGGCTCTAGACTACTTAAATCTTGGCTTCATCACTAATTCTGTGGTCTCGGGCAAGTCTTTCTGTCCGCTTCCTCATGTGAAAAATGGAGATGGTGATAACAGCAACACCTATCTTACAGAATTTGTGTGAAGATCACATGAGGTACTACATGTAATATGTAGCCAATGCACAATAAAATTATTCGCTTACTAAACTGTGAGATGGTTTGATTAGAAACAGGAGTAGCAATGCTTTATCTTTTTTTAAAGATTTTATTTCTTTATCTTTAGAGGGAAAGGGAAGGAGACAGGGAAAGAAATATCAATGTATGCTTGCCTCTCATGTGTCCCCTGCTAGGAGCCAGCCTGCAACCCAGGCATGTGCCCTGACTGGGAATCGAACCTCGATCCTTTGGTTCGCAGGCCCTCGCTCAATCCACTGAGCTACACCAGCCAGGGCGCAATGCTTTATCTTTAAGGTTGAAGAAAAGGAGTTAATACAGCAGAAATTTGGGGAGATTAAATTTAATGGTCTCCGATTGCTTAAGTAAAATATTACCTGCTGAGCAAGAAAAGAATGGGGCGGAGAATGTGGCTCCAGGTCTGGAGGAGTGACTAAAGCAGAGTAAGCGTGACCATCTTTGGGTGTGGGATGAAGGGACTGTGATGTTGCCTGTTGGCTGATGATCCTCATGGACTCCGAATTCTTGCAGGGCGACAGCAGTATGGAGAAAAAGGATGTGAGCCAGGTGCCCAAATCTTAAAAAGAACTTTAAATTAACATGAGCAACGGGAGGTCTGTAACCACAGGAACAAAGGTTTGAAACTGCAAGGGAGGAGTGGTGGTCTGCAGGCTGCGAGGAGTGAAAGAAGTGTCGGTTCCCTTGCCGACCCTGGATTTTAGGGGCCCTCATTCAGAAGGACGGCCGTGAAAGGGCTGTCTTCAGGGAATAGTCCAGTTCAGGTAAGAGGCAGGAGGCAGAGAGAATATTCTACAGCTAGATAAGGAAAATAAGAAAGCATGCTTTTTCCGGAAGGAGAAAATGCCAGAGAGCTCAGGGGAGAGGTTTCAGAGAGAGGGAGAGAAGCAGTCTGAGGATGGGTGGAGTAGAAGAATCAGGAAGCAAGACGGGGATGGGGATAAGTGAGGACGCGGGGAACCGTGAGCCAATGGTGAAATCAGTTTTGAGAAGCTGATGAAAGCCATGGATCCTCTCTCCAGAAAAAAATATACTAATGCAGACATGCAAATTTTGCACGCAATCCTAGGAAGGTCACACACTCCATAGGCATCGACTTTTTTAACTAAACTTTTCACTGAAATATAACATACATACCAAAAAGTTGATGTCCAGCTCCAGGTGAATATGCCTGTGTTACCAGCAACCATGTCCAGGAGCAGCGCACTCCTGCACTGCGGAAGCCACCCCATGAGCCTTTCAGTCATTCACCACCCCAAGGGCGACTACGCTCCTGGCATCTATAACCACGGATCAGTGTTACCTGGTTTTGTAAAAATTGTATCTATTGATTAGAGAGAGAAAGGGAGAGCGATTTGTCGTTCCACTTATTTATGCATTTATTGGTTGATTCTTGTATGTGCCCTGACTGGGCATTGAACCCACAACCTTGGCGTATCAAAATGATGCATCCAGGCCAGGGCTGTTTTAAAATTTATGTGTGCGTATACACACACACACACACACGAATATGTATATACACATGTGTGTGTTTATATGTATATGTGTATAAACACACATATATACATATAAGTAGATATAAAGTCACACACCATACATTCTTATGAGCCTGGTTTCGTCACTCAGTATTGTTTGTGAGGATCATCCACGTTAGTTCATGCAGCTGCGGTTCATTCACTCTCATTCTGTACAGTATTCCACTGTATGAAACATGACAATATATTCACTCTACAACCAATACATATTTGGGTTTGTGCGAGAGGCAACTGCATCTCTCACGTGTTCATGTTTCTCTCCCTCTCTCTCTTCCTCCTCTCCCCTCTCTAAAAATAAATAAATAAAAATCTTTGAAAAATAAATAAATAAATATTGGGGGTTTTCCTAGTTTGGAATTATTACAAATAGTGCTGCTCTGAACACTCTTGAACATGCCTTTTGGTGAGCATGTATGTGCATTCTACTGCTTAAATACCTAGGAATGGAGTTCGGGGGTCATCAGTCCCAGCTGTAGCAGGTAAAGGGCTTATATTTTAGACAAGCAACAAGAACAAACAGGGATGCAAGGAAAGTAGAATTCACACAAATTTTCAATCTGAATTCTGGTATAAAGTTACAATGGTTGTTTTGCATTGATCATTTATTAGAATGCAGAACAAAATAAACCCATATCAAAGACTTGATGGACAAATCCCAAAGGAGATTCTTTGAAAAGACTAATAAAATTTCTGACACGTCAAGTCAGGAGAAAAAAAGCAAAGTGAAACCTTTTAAGAAATATTAATTGCCGCCCTGGCTGGTGTAGCTCAGTGGATTGAGCGTGGGCCTGCAAACCAAACAACCGTGGTTCGATTCCCAGTCAGGGCACAGGCCTGGGTTGCAGGCCAGTTCCCAGCAGGGGATGCAGGAAAGGCAACCATACATTGATATTTCTCTCCCTCTCTCCTTCCCTTCCTCTCTAAAGATACATAAATAAAATCTTTAAAAAAAAAGAAATATTAATTGCCAACTGCTGCTTGAACCAGGCTTTTGGCCTCTCACCTCCCTCCCTGAACATGAGCTTCGGTACCCTCTCCAGCTCCCGCACAAACTACTAGACCCTGGGCTCCATAAAGTTGCCCAGCCACCAGGTCAGGCCGGCCAGCAGTGCAGCCAACGTCTATGCAGGTGCCGGGGCTCAGGCTCCCGAATCTCCGTGTCCCACTCCACCAGCATGTGGGGTGGCTGGGGATCCAGGGACCTGGCTGTGGGGATGGCTGGGGGTCTGGTGGGTATTGGAGGTATCCAAAGTGACAGGGACACTATGCAACACCTGAATGAGGGCGTGGCCTCCTACCTGAAGAGGGTGAGAAGCCTGGAGGCTGATCATCAGAAACTGGAGAGCAAAATCTGGGAACACTTAGAGAAGATGGGATCCCAGGTCAGGGACTGAGAGCATTATTTCCAGACCATCAAGGACCTAAGGGCTCAGATCCTTGCAAATTCTGTGGACAATGCCCGCATCCTTCTACAGACTAGGAATTCCCCTCTTGCTGCTGATGACTTCAGGGTCAAGTAAGAGATGGAGCTGGCCACTTGCCTGTCTGTGGAGAGTGACATCAATGAACTCCAAAAGGTCACTGATGACACCAACACCACTCAGCTGCAGCTGGAGTCAGCAATCGAGGCTCCTCAAGGAGAAGCTGCTCTTCATGAAGAAGAGCCACAAGAAGGAAGAAAATGGTCTACAAAACCAGACTGCCAAGTCTGGGCTGACCATGGAGTTGGATGCTCCCAAATCTCAGGACCTCGGCAAGATCATGACGGACATCCGGGCCCAGTGTCACAAGCTGGCTCAGAAGAACCAAAGGAGCTAGATGTGTACTGGTCCCAGCATATTGAGGAGAGCACCACAGTGGTCATCTCGCAGACCTCTGAGATAGGAGCTGCTGAGGTGACTCTCTGGAGCTGAGACGTGCAACCCAGGCCTCAGAGATCGACCTGGACCCACGGGAAACCTGCAGGCCAGCTTGGAGAACAGCCTGAGGGAGGTGGGTACGCGCCATGCTAGGCAAATGGAACAGCTCAACAGGACCCTGCTGCACCTGGAGTCTGAGCCAGCCCAGGCCAGGGCAGAGGGGCAGTGACAGGCCCAGGAGTACAAGGCCCTCTTGAACATCAAGGTCAAGCTGCAGGCTGAGATTGCCACCTACTGCCACCTAGTGGAAGAAGGGAAGGACTTCAATCTTAGAGAGGCCCTGGACAATAGCCACTCCCTACAATCCATGCAAAAGTCCAACACCTGCAGGACTGTGGACGGCAAGGTGGTGTTTGAGGTCAGCACCACCAAAATTCTGAGGTGTTAAAGGCAGAAGTGGGGCACCCTTTGTGGGGGCAGGAGACCAATAAAAAGTTCAGAGATCACTGAACATTAAAAAATAAAGAAAAATATTAATTGCCAAAATTACTCAAGAAGGCTGAGGAGAGTTGAGAAGGCCAATAGCTATTGAAAAAACTGGAATCGTTAGAAAATTATCTCTGCAGCTGCCCTGTGAGAAAGTGGCCATCTGCATGCAAGCCAAGAAGAGAGCTCTCACCAGAGAGTGACCAGGCTGGCACCTTTATCCTGGACTTCCGGCCTCCACAACTATGAGAGAATTATCTCTCAAAAAAAAAGGCCCTAGGACTTGATTTTCTCATGGTCACGTGTTGTTGTTTTTTAAAGATTTTATTTATTTAAAAAACATTTTATTTATTTACTTTTAGAGAGTGTAGAGGAGAGGGAGAAAGAGAGGAAACGAAACATCGATGTTTCTTTTGAGAGTCAGTTGCCTCTCACATGCCCCAACCTGGGGCCCTGGCCCACATCCCAGTCATGGGCCCTGACTGGGAATCAAACCAGCGACCTTTCGGTTTGCAGGCTGGTGCACACTCCACTGAGCTACACCAGCCGGGGCCCACAGCTACCTTTCTTTACAGCTTCAAAGAATAGATAATTCCTGTATTGTTTAATCTGCTTTAGTACATATATGAAAGGGTCATCCAATAACTTTATAAAGCCACTGAAATCATAATACCAAAACTTGACAATGCATAAATAAAACTACAATGCAATTTTTCATATGATGACAGATGTGAAAAAAATAAAATCCTGAGTTTATTACAAAGAGAATCTAATTCTATATAAAAAGCAGACACTCTAGATAAGTTACTATTATTCTAGGAATGGCTGGATACCAAGGTATCTATTAATATAATGCATCTTATAAATAAGTCAGTATTTATCACATTCTTTTTAAATTCCAGAGAGCAAGGGGGAGAGAGAGAGAAAGAAAAACATTGATCCATTGCCTCCTGTACGCACCCTGACTGGGACCAAACCTGCAACCCAGACATGTGCTCTGACCAGGAACCGAACCACAGTCCTTCAGTCCATGGGATGCTCCAGCCAACCGAGCCACACCAACCAGGGCTCACGAGTCTTTAAAGCAGGCCTACATGGCCTTTAACCAACAATCCTGCTTTTAGGGTTCCATCCTAAGAAAATGATAATGGTTGTACACAAAAGTGTCCCCGCAAGGCTATTCCTCCATGTTGCTGATATCAATAAAGACAAACACAGAAATAACCTGAATGTCAGGGTCAGTTAAACATGCTGTACATGATATGCATTCGAGTGAAGAATATGCAGCCAAAAAAATAATGTTGTGGCGAAGTCTTATACAGAAACATACCCATATCTCCAAAATGCAACATGGCCTCGCTGAGGTTAAAAAAATATATTTCAAATTTTAATTTATTTTTAGCCATCACATTTTCCACACTCTCTGTAATTATCATTTATAACTTTTATAATATGGTGATCAGAATGTGGAGCAACAATTTTTTTTTAATATCCATTTCTTGTCTGCGATTAGGAGTGAAATATCAGAGAATGACTTTGGCATTCGCTTTAGAAAGTACTCATTTATATTTTTCTACCAGCGGGGTGACCCCACTCAGGACCCTGCCTGGATCCCAGGACTCGGGACTCCCCACTCCTCAGCCAGCTGCCACACTGTGCACAGGGTCTCCTCACCCAGTCCGCCCCAGCGCCGACACCAGGTTCAACCCCTAAAATGCCACGGTCCCCGTCTCTCCACAGCTGCGGGACTTTCGGTAGGACTTTCGGGAGAGATGATGGCAGAGGCAAAGGTGGTACTCGCCTCCTCCCACAACCACGTCAAAGTTACAACTAAACTACAAAACAGCCATCATTCAGAACCACCTGAAGTCTGGCTAAATGGAAGTCCTACGACTAGGAAAAGGAGGAAGCCACACTGAGACTGGTAGGAGAGGTGGAGACGTGGAGAGGGCTGGTCTCACCCTGATGTGTAGTGGATAAAAATCGGGAGGGCCATCTCAGCTGTGGAGGCGCCTTCTGAGCCGCTGGAGGCCCCAGCCCCACACGAACCCTCCAGCCCAGGACTCCAGGGCCAGGATGAGAAGTCCCCATCCCCTCTGGATATAAAAATCAGGGGGGGTTGTGGCTGAGTGTGCTGGCGTGCTTCTGGACTCCCAGGCGGTTCCTCTTACAGGGCCTGTGCATGGACTTAGTCGAACTCACTTGCTCTAAGCTTCAGGGCTAGGGTAGCAGCTTGGTGAGAACTAGGGACACGTGGGGAGGAACTGAATTATTCCACATCATGGCAGAGCTACAGGGACAGCTTTCTCCCAGACAGAAGTGCTGGCAGAAGCCATTGTTCTCTTGATGAGCCCTCCCCGCACGTAGCTGGCAGCCAGGCTCCATATCTGAGACTCCATCAATCTGGCTATACTGTTTGCCCCTCCCTGGTGATTCACTGAGGCCACGCCCCTCCTGAGCTGTTTCCTGTGGCTTTTCCACACCAGTACCCTATCTTGGTTCCTGCTTCTGATTTTCCTAAAATGGTTCAGACAAGCAGCATCCAGGCTCAGCATGCCCTGTGCCTCATGCTAAGTGGCCCCAGGCCCGGCACGAGCAGCAGCTGACCTTGGTTCCCAGCTTGGCCTCTTCCAAGCCCAACACAAGTAGCAGCCATTTGCAGATCACTTTGTAGCCCATGCCAGGTTGCCCAGGCAGAACACAGGTGACAGCTGACCTTGACCTGTACCTCCCAGGAGGCCCCAGAGCCACAACACACAGTGGCCAGCTGCAGACCTTGTGGAAGCCCCATCACCCAACCACCTCCGCAGCCACCACACTCAGGCGCAGACTTGGCGGGCACCAGAGCCCCGGTGCAGTAAGTCTTGCTCTGTGGGGCCGGTCCCAGCACAGCTGATCCCCCAAGTGGTCTGGGGTCTGTGGGTGGTGATCTCAGCCAGTCCTTGCAGCTGAGTGGCCTGGTGGTAAATCCTCCAAGGTGACGTGCCAACAGCAATCTAGGTTTAGCTACGACAGGACGGTGCACACGGCCCATAGGGGGTTCACGTAGAGTGCCCAGCTTGGGTGACCGGAGAGGCTGTTGCCACTGGGCTCTACAGGATTCCTACTACGCAAGGCCACTCTGCCAAGCCTGGGAGACGTAGCGGTCCGACCTAAGTGGTAGAAACAAACACAGGGAGGCTGCCGAAAGGAGGAAGCAAAGAAACATGGCACAAATGAAAGAACAGGACGAAATGCCAGAAAATACATGTCTATCAACAACTGGATCTAAGAAACAAATAAACAAGCAGGACGGAAACAGACTTGTGCGCACAGCAAACATTTGGAAGGTTGCCAGAGGGGAGGCAGTTGGGGGAGGGGTGAAAACCTGAAGGGATCAGGAGGTACAAATCAGTTGTTACAGAACAGTCTTGGGGATGTAAAGTAGTACAGCATAGGGAATGTAGTCAATAATATCGTGATAATTGTGTATGCTGTTAGATGGGTGGGAGATTAATCGGGATGCTAACTTAGTAAGTTGTATGATGTCTCATCACTGGGGTGTACACCTGAAAGTAGTATTAAACTGTCTACTGACCTTAGAGTGAGAGAGAGAGAAAAACATCAGCTTATTCCTCTTATTTATGCAACCCTGGTTGCTTCTCGTATGTGCCTTGGCCAGGTATCAAACCCACAACCTTGGCACGTTGGGACACCGCTGTAACCAGCTAAGTTACCTGGCCAGAGCAGGAATGAGACTCGGATACCTGCTACCACATGGGTGAACCTCGAGAGCATTATGGTAGGTGTCGTAAGCCAGAAACAAACACACACACACTGTATGATTCTACTTATGTGAAGTGGACATATTCATGGAGACGAAACAGATTAAAAAAGGTTACCAGGAGCTGGGGGGAGAAGCAAATGGGGAGTCACCGCTTAGTGGCAGTTCGTTTGGGATGGTAAAAGTTTTGAAGTACATGGTGATGTGGTACGGCTTGGGTGTTTAACATTACTTAATTGTTCACTTAAAATGGTAAAAATTTTAGTGAACAATTTTTATATTGTTCATGTATGTATGTGTATATAAAAATGCATGGATATTTTAACGTAATAAAACCAATTTTAAAAAACTATTCAACTGAACCCTGGCCAGGTAGCTCCGTTGGCTGGAGCAGTGTCCCAGTGACACCAAGGCTGTGAGTTTGATCCCTGGTCAGAGAGCACAGACAAGAAGCAACCAAGGAATGCACGAAGACGTGGAACGACAAACCAATGTTTTTTTTTCCTCTCTCTCCCTTCCTCTCTCTAAAGTTAATAATTTTTTTAAAAAAATCATAGAGCTAGAAAGTGGTCAAGCTAGGATTTGAACCTACCTGACTCTAGGTCCCATGCTCTCAACCTTAGGGCTTCCCTGCCTCTGGAAAGAGCAGCAAACACCAATCAGGACTTCTGGGTTCTTCCCAACACTGTCTAGTGTGACTTGGCCTGTCTCGAGATTTTGATTTTACAAGGAATGCCCCAGACCTGATTCCTGCCCCAGGTGCCCTCCGCTTCTGGCGTGCTCTGGGAAAAGGGAGGGGGACCGGCTGTCCGCCTCTTCCTTTGCCCCTCCCTTAGAGGTTTGCCCTGGAGTTAAGCCAGCCCTTAAGAAGGCCTCCACTCCCCCTTCCTTTCCCCATTCTATGAAAGAGCCCAGACTTGGCTGCATTCCAGGATAAACTCCCACAAGGCAAGAGATAACGCCCAGCCAAGGTAAAGATCCCAGCAGTCCTTAAAAAGGCCTCCTGGCCCCTCAGAGTGGCTGCAGCCCTCCCACTCCGGAGCTGTCCATCCTACCTGCCGGCACCAGGCCACCATGTGGGAGCTTTGGGCTCTCTTGCTGCTGACCCTAGCCTGTGTTTTTTGGCCCAAGGCAAAGCACCCAAGTGGCAAGTACCCCAAGAGCCTCCCATCCCTGCCCTTGGTGGGCAGCCTGCCGTTCATGCCCAGAAGTGGCCATCAGCACGTGAACTTCTTCAAGCTGCAGGAAAAATACGGCCCCATCTATTCTTTTCGTATGGGCAGCAAGACTACAGTGATGGTTGGCCACCACCAGCTAGCCAAGGAGGTGCTCATCAAGAAGGGCAAGGAATTCTCCGGGCGGCCCCAAGTGGTAAGCGGTGTCCACTGTCTCTCCTCTCTCACCACCCCGGGTTTGTTCAGTTCTTGGGCCAGGACCATGCCTGGAATGATCCTTCCAGCTCTAACAACCTGTAATTCTTCCTAAAAACAGACTAGCTGGGCTCCTGGTGGGGAGCAACTCCTCGAGGTCCTACCTAGCCTCTGACCTAGGTGGGAAGAATTAAAGGGAGACTTCCAGTTCAGGGCTGCCCAGAAGGGAAAGTGGGGTGGGTGCAGTGGCCTGAGGGGGTCAGGGAGTCCTCACTCCCATCATCTCAGCCCTGAACTTGATAATGATCTCTCTGAGTCTAAGACTTCCCTAATTAACTAGGACAGTGCATGTAAAAACCTTAGCCCAGTGCCCAGTGCAGTAAGTGCTCAATAAATAGCTTTATGGATGTTTCTCTTCATGTGAAAAATGGGGGTAGTCATTACTGTCCTCTGTGGGAAAGTGCAATGGAGTAGCCTGGTCTGGGAGGGCTGGGGTCGCTGTTTCTCTGGAGCCATCCCCAGCTGCTCCTGCTCACAGGGGGCTACCCACCCAGGGGGCTACCCACCCAGAGCACTGCCAGTGCCGGTGCCCGTGCCCTGCTGCTGAGCACTGCCCCGAATGCCCGAGGCGGGGCTCCCCAGACACTCATCTCTGGTCAGGCCAGGTTTGCTGCCCAACTGCCTTGCTCCCAACTCTGCTGAGGGCTTCTCTCCAGTGCAAAGAGGGCGGAGGGTGCCAGTCAGTTGGGGTTTGAGAGTCAGGGAAGAGAAGAGGCGAAGTTTCGAAGCCTGATGCTTTTTGTGTGCCTCTGGGAAGAGATGGCTTGACCCCAGGTTCAGACTGGGTGCACGAGACATCTGCACTCTTCGGGGGTGGCCCTGTGGTGGGCACATAGCCTTGCCATGGAAGGGAGCACGAACAGGAGGGGAGCTCCTGTGCCTTTGGCGTCTCCTAGGGGACCCAGGAAAAGGCAGGGGACTGGGTAGTCCTCAATCTCTAGGAGCCCCTCCACCGCCCACCCCTGCCCCTGGGACCGGCTGATTCAGAGAGCTTACCCCATCGACAGCTGCTCTCCCCAACCACTCAGTCAACAACTGATAAGAAAAGAGAGGCCCCGAGGTGACCCTGACGTTGAACAGAACCCCAGAACCCCTGCATTCGAATTGAGCATCCCTTCTTCTTCCTCACGCTCTGATGGAATCGGGAGTTAGAGGGGTTTGGGCCCTGGTCTACCAAGGTCTCACAGTCCCCGGGCGGGGGCGGGGAGATGCACGGCTCCCTTGGGTCCGGGAAATGGGTGCAGGAGACCCGGGGCAAGGGCCGGTGGGGTCGTGTCCGATTCCTACAGCCTTTCCTGCTTTCCAAAGATGACTCTAGATATCCTGTCAGACAAGCAAAGGGGTGTTGCCTTTGCCGACTACGGTGATGCCTGGCAGCTGCATCGGAAGCTGGTGCGGGCCACCTTTTCCTTATTCAAGGATGGAGACCGGAAGCTAGAAAAGATCCGTAAGTGCCCTGCGGGGCCCTTGGGGCTCGCGAGGGAGACGAGGGCTGGGGCGTGGGGGAGGGCTCCACCTGGCGTTTTCTTGATTACTGCTGCCATCTAGTGGCCATCTGCTATCTGTCCCTGACAAAGACAGAACGGTAGAGATACGGAGGGTGGGTCCTGCTTAATTCCCCAACCTCATGTCCTTCTCTCCCTCCCCTCAGTATGTCAGGAAATCAGTTCATTTTGTGATTTCCTGGACACCCAAAATGGCCAGTCCATAGATTTGTCCTTGCCACTCTTCCTGGCGGTGACCAACATAATCTGCTTTATCTGCTTCAACACCTCCTTCAAGAAGGGACATCCTACGTTGAAGACCATACACACATACAACGAAGGCATCATGGAATCGCTGGGCAAGAACAGTCTGGTAGACATATTCCCTATGTTGAAGGTGAGCATGAGAACAGGCCCCCCTGCAGATCCCAGCAGACCCTGCCGGTACCCCCGATTCTTTCTTCTTACCGCCCCGTTCCAGACCCGCCTCCTTTCTCCTGGCCATCTCTGACTCTTAACACTTTACTGCTTGTCTACATACATAGGTTTAGCTTTTAACCATGCATGTTACACTCACAATTAACAGCTCTCATTTATGTACTAACTGCCCTGTGCCAGTATCAAGCAGTCCACATGCATTAATCATGGCACTGCCTTGGAGGTGGGTTTTATTATCCCCAGACAAACGAGTGTACAGGCCTTGAGAAGTTAAGAAACTTGCCCAGGGCTTCAGACTCGAGTCTTTCTTACTCTTCAAGGCTAGGCACAAAGCAGAGTCTACTAAGGAAGCTTCGGTGTCTGATGTTTGACTGACTGGGGCGAGGGGGGGGAGTGGGGACCGCCCCCTTCTCCCTTGTTTAGAATCGTCCTAGTTGTGGTTGGTGGTCCTGTTCATGTCCCCATCTTGCCTTCCATTCCGGCTGAAGGTTGGGGTTGGAGCAGAGCTCTCGGGACCCACAAGGCTGGGATCTACCCCCCAGAGGAATTCTGGCAGCTGTAGAAGCAAAATGCCAGAGGGATGGGTTTGACCTTCCTTTCTACTTTCCAGATTTTCCCCAACAAAACCATGAAAATGATGAAGAACTGTATTAAAATGCGAAATGATTTGCTGAGTTCAATCTATGAGAAACATAAGGTAGGTGATGGAGCAGAAGGGATACCGAGTTAGGTTGGAAGTGTCCTGAGAGCAGGGTTTGCGGTCCACTTTGAACACCGTAGGATCTCCAGCAGCTAGCAGAGAGTCTTTGCACATAGTAGGTGCTCAATAAAAACTGACTTAACTAATGAATAGGGATGAGGAAGTGAGGAATTGAAGAAGATCCTAGAAGGGACCAGTCCACCACCCCCCATACTTATTTATTTATTTATTAAGGTTTTGTTTATTTTATTTTTAGAGAGAAGGGAATGGAGGGAGAAAGAGGGAAAGAAACAGCAATCTGTGGTTGCCTCTTGTTCGCCCCCTACTGGGGACCTAGCCTGCCACCCAGGCATGTGCCCTGAATGGGAGTTGAGCCTGTGACCCTTCCGTTCGCAGGCTGGCACTCAATCCACTGAGCCACACCAGCCAGGTCCACCTCCCGCCCCCACCAAATTTAAAGAGGACCTAGAGCTGCCTCACCTCCACAAGCTCATAAGTCCAGACTAGACTCACTTTGCTCCCTCACTTCCAAGTGGAAGAAGCCTCTGTATCTCGAGGCTAGGATGGAAGTATGGCAGAGCGCTGTCGACGGGGCTGCTTCCTCATCACTGTTTCCCGATCTCACCCAACCAGAAGAACTTCCGCAGCGACTCCGTCACTAACTTGGTGGACGTACTGATTCAAGCACAGGCGAACTCGGTCAATAACAACACTGGCCCAGCCCAGGAGTCCATGATGCTTTCAGATCGACACAATCTTGCTACCATAGGGGACATCTTTGGGGCTGGTCTGGAGACCACCACTTCGGTGGTGAAGTGGACGGTGGCCTTCCTGCTGCACAACCCTCAGGTGGGCTTCTCCTTACTCCAGTCTTCCCAACCACCCTTGACCCCAGCCAGTTGCAACTTTGGCCTCAGAGAATGAGGCGCCGCCCTCAGGGTTTCTATGCAGGAAGACTAGCCTACGGCGTCCTTCCCCTAGGGCAGCACTGCCCCACCTTCCGGGAGGAAAGCCTAGTCTGCAGAGCACACACCACCCCCGCCCCCAGGGGCTGGGCCAGCTCCTCTGGATGTGACGGTAGGGCTCTTCTGAGCCCGTGCTTCTCCTGGACTCTGCTCACATCACCCTTCTCTGGCCCCCAGTTGCTACAGAAGATCCAGAAGGAGATTGACCAGAATGTAGGTTTCAGTCGCACCCCAACCATCAGTGACCGGAACCACCTCCTTCTGCTGGAGGCCACCATCCGAGAGGTGCTCCGCATTCGCCCTGTGGCGCCGACGCTCATCCCCCACAAGGCTATCACTGACTCCAGGTGTGCCTTCCCTCCCAGTAACACGCAGCCCTAAGGTGCATCCAACCTGCTTGCCAGCCCACCTGGCCCCTCCTCCACTCCCCCCGCCCTCCACCTTCTGACCCGCCTGCTGCGGTCAACCACTGATGGTCAATGGCCCTACTGAGCAACATACCCACCACCCACTAACCCGCAGCGACTCATCCACAGACCTGCCCGAGCTCCCTCAGAAGCTGGCTGCTGTGCTGGAGACGTGGGTGTGGGATGGAAGACGGGTGCTCTGTGCTCCTTCCCAGCCCAATGGCCACAACACACATTGCAGCAGCTCAAAGCACACACGCACACGCCCTGCCAGACGCGAACGTCCTCACACGGAAGAGTTGCTTCCCAAGTGCTTGTCAGGGAGAGGGCGCTGAGGAAGAGCTGGGTTCACACTAAATCTGGCGGAAGCTGAGGAAAAGAGGAGGGGGTGGGCATGAGGGAGTAAAGGGCCCTCGTCTCTGGGGTGCAGGACTGTGGAGGCTCGGGGCTGAGCAGGTCGGGGAGGAGGATATGCCACGCCCCCTTTTCCTTTTCCTCTTCCTCTCTGGGACAGCATTGGCGAGTTTGCCATTGACAAGGGCACAAATGTTATCATCAACCTGTGGGCACTGCATCACAACGAGAAGGAATGGCACCAGCCCGACCAGTTCATGCCTGGTGAGTCCGTGTCCCGTCCTGGTCCCAGGCCGCACCCCAGCACCACTGCCCCTCTGGCTCCCATGGGGGCAGCTAGAACACGCCTGGCTCCAACTGCACGGGCCTGCCAACACCCCCATCCTCCTCTAGATTTAACCAAACTCTTCACAGCTGGGTTTCCTACTGTCCTTCCACTAACTGCAGACCTGCTCCTCCAAGAGGCCTTCTAGGCAGGGGTCCCCCAAGAAGTCAGCCCCTCTCCCCTTGGATGGTGGCGTTTCCACCTGCTGAACATTTCCTGTGTGGGGAAGGGCTGCCTGAGGGTAGGGCTGCCTCTCCCAGGCTGAGATTCCCCCAAGTAAGGCTGTGCACCTCCCAGACTGGGGCTCCTCCGGCCGGGCAGAGGCACCCCTCTACTTACTCCTGTTCTGGCCCCTGCCTGACACCCGCCGTATGTCCACAGAGCGCTTCCTGGACCCCACGGGGAGCCAGCTCATCTTGCCGTCCTTAAGCTACTTGCCCTTTGGAGCAGGACCGCGCTCCTGCGTAGGGGAGAACATGGCCCGCCAGGCGCTCTTCCTCTTCCTGTCCTGGATGCTGCAAAGGTTTGACCTGGAGGTCTCGGATGATGGGCAGCTGCCCTCCCTGGAGGGCACCCCCAACGTGGTCTTTCAGATCGACTCTTACAAAGTGAAGATTAAGGTGCGCCAGGCCTGGAAGGAAGCCCACGCTGAAGGCAGCACCTAGAAGCCGTAGGTAGCGCCCCACCATGTGGGGCCTCGCTGCGCAGAATTAGAAGTGCTACTCCGCCCTCCCGCCATTCCACTCTCCTCCTAGCCCGCTCTGCGTTCTTTTCCACCCTGCAGCCCTGACAGTCATGTGCATAAACTCAAGTTTTTCTTAAGAAGGGCCCTGGCCCTGGCCATTGGGGCTCAGTTGGTTGGAATGTCCTCCTGGAAATCAAACAGTTGCTGGTTCAATCCCCGGTCAGGGCACATGCAGGAGGAAATATTTCTCTCTCACATGGATGTCTGTCTCCCTCAACAGTGAAAAAATGTCCTCAGGTGAGGATTAAAAAAACAAAAGGGGGTCACTGAACTTAATCATTGTATGTGTTAATATCATTACATTATCCTTCTTTAAAGAAAGTGGGGGAGGGTCTCTGAGCAGCTCACGCATTTGTTCACTCATTCTTTCAATAAATGTTTCATTAAGCACCTTCTACGTGCCGCACGCTGTCCCTGGGCACTCAAGCTCCCTGGTGCCCTGAAGCTTGTGTTTCTAGCAAGGGCCTACAGATAAACAAGCAGTTCAGAGACTTGTACGAACTTGGATGTCAATTATACCAAGGGACGGCGATTTGAAAAGAGACCGGCAGAGGAGGGGCGTGGCCCGGGAAGGCGCCGAGGACCTTGGGGAGAGCACCCCCTTGCTCAGGGAGCAGCAGGAGAGACGTATACGTTCTCCCGGTGGGAGGGGTCAGTGTGGCCGGAGCAGAGCCGAGCAAACGGAGGGGAGGGAGGTCCCCGATGAGGTCCAACTGGAGGCAGGGGTGGAAGCCCCTGCAGCCTTTGAATTAGCAGGAAGGAATCTATAGGTTTTCATCCGAAGTGTCCTAGTAGGGTTTAAACAAGTAAGTGGAAAGGTCTGGTTTATATTTTTAAAAGGCCGACCTCGTTGAACGGAGCCGGGAGGGAGGAGGCGGCTGGGCTGGCAGCAGCGGGGAGATGGTGAGCAGTCGTGGGACCGAGTTCACATTTTGATAGTGGATAACAGATCTGGTTTGCTTTGATGCAAACAGGCACCATCAGCTGCATGTACCTCAATGCTTTGGCTTTGGGGGACTGTGTGTGACCCACAAACTCAACCCACCACTACCCATTCCTCTTGTCTTGGTCCGCAGTGACTAGCAGGTCTCCTTTTCCTGGTCCTGTCCTGCCAGGACAGGGCTCCCTCGGCCACCTCCTGCTGAAGCTCCTGGGCTCTGCCCCTGCTCCCCACTCCATAAGCCCAGGACGTCTATAAATGCCTCACTAGAAACTGGGGCCCAGACTTCTTCAAACCTTGACATCAGTATCTTGAAACCGTGCCTACTGGCCAGTCTGCAAGTAGATGTCCCGAGATGCCCGTGGAAAAACTGACCCTGCTCTTTAGGCTGGACAGAGGCCCTCACCCCAGCTCCCTGAGGCCAGCCAGACAAGAGTCAGATCATCCACACCCCATCATTCCCTTCTGACTACAGGGGGCTCCAGAAGGGCCAGCAGGCCAAGGCTGACACCCTACCTGGTCAAGTTTTCAGAGAGAAGGAATCAGGGAATCCCTTGAAAGGAACTGGGGGTCAAGGTCTTCCATCACAGCGTCCTCCTTCCAAGGGCTGTTACTCTGGTGGTAGTAGACCATTCCCTGCTGCCCCCCAACTTAGTCCTGGCCTTCACTGACCAGTGCCCCCAGGCCTTGCTGAAGAGCCCAAGGGCGAGTCTGGGGCATCTGTGGCTGACCCCAGCCCCCAGCACCAGCAGCCTGGAGAGATGTGGACACCACAGTGAGCTGTGGGAAAGAGTTAAACTGGAGATTCCTGCCCCCACCCCCATCAGCTGGCTACTGATCTAGTGCCAAGCTACCCTTACTTAGCTCAATGCAGAGAGCAGCGGATCAGCTGCAGGAGAATCAACTATTCCAGATTTGCTCAAAATCTGAAAAGCAGTTTGCAGACTAGTGATGAACAGATAAATAACCAACAGCAGGTGAGTGTAACTGGGATAGAAACATAATCTCTCCAACTACTGAATCAGATCATCGAATGGCGGGGAAAGGAGACTAACCTTTCATTTTGAAGATGACAAAACTGAGGGCCGGTGGGAGTGGCAAGGAGCGGGGTGGGGGTGGGGAGGTGACTCACCCTAAGTCACGTAGCTACTTAGCCGCAGGGCTGGGATCAGAACCCAAGATCTCAATGACACAAGATGAGGGGCTGGACGTGCTCTCTGACCTGTCCCGTGTCTGTGCAGGGCTCTCAGGTGTCTGGCCAGGAGAGTACAAAGTTGAGTATCCTTTCAGGAAACGACCTTATGAACTCTCACTCCTACTCAAACCACCCTTCCCCTGCCTGGAAGGCCCTTCCCTCTGTCCCCAGTTCCCCCACCAAGTCTCAGGGTGAAGCCCCCTCCAGGACACACCTCAAGATGCCTGCCCACCACGTTTGTCCCCTTTCAGCACTCAGCTGCCTTGGTGCGAAGTCCCACGTGCATCTGAGCGCCTGCCTGGACTTAAAATGGGTGTGGTGTCCCCAAGGAACACCATCCACTCCTGTGTCTCTGGCGTCCAAGACTGGATGCTCTCCTGTTCTCCACCCTGCGTGTCGCACCTGACAAGTGGAAGGTCAGTCCCCCCAGAGAACTGAATCAAGTGCTCTAAACCACTCGGCTCATCGGTCCAGTGACCAATAGACTCCACATCCCTACCCAGACGGAGGCGCAGACCTTTGGACAAGCTGGCAGGTGTTGGCCAGGAACCCAGTTTGCCTCTGAGCCTTAGACTGCCCTCCGTGACGGCAAACCCCAAGCAAGCAGGGCTCCAGCCTTGGCGGTGGGGACAGGCCCTGCTGCTGCGTACGGTGATGGAGACACTCCCACCACGACCGGTTCCAAGCCACCAGTGTGAGCCACTGAGCGGCGAATCGTTGGGAAGAGCTGCACGGTAGCATTGTTATTTACCCTGATGTTATACAGTACATGCCACTTACTACAGCTCGTAATGTTCCCGAAAACTTAACAATTGGCCCTAGGGAGCTAAGAGCTGGCCCCCCCAGGAGAGATGAGCTGCCCTGTCCTTCAGAACGGCAGCCCAAATCCTCATTCGGAGGGGAGGGGACCTCCTCCCTGGGGACCTTGGGGTGGAGTGTGGGTGGGTAAGTGCAGGATTATCCTGGTCAGCCTCTGGTGGCCACAACACCGGAAGCAAAGGAGAAGTCCTCTCTCCAGTCACACGTACAGGCGTAAACACCCAACTCTACAGGACAGGAATCCAATCACAGAGTGGGGTGTAGAGAGAGGACCGGACAAGGAGGGCCTGAACACCCGGGTTCTAGTCCCCAGACTCCCCGGGTTCTTAGCCCTGGATCTTAGGTCCATTGCCAGCTTCTCGAGCCCCACTTCTCCCATCTGTACCGTGGGGGAACTCACCACCTGTGCTGCCCACTACCTGAGGCCCTGGTGAGGAGCAGCGGAAGGGGCCGAGGGAGCAGGCCAGTGCCACACCAAGCGCAGCTACAGGAGAAATCAGGCTGTGGAGGCAAGGTCAGCATTGTCATTTACAGACCGAATGACTGTGGGCAACTTACCTGGCCTTCTTAAACCTCAGTTTTCTCATCTGTACTATGGGCAGCTGAGGTGTGCATAGAAACAGTGCCTCCAACCTCACAGTGTTGCTAAGGATTACATACGTGTTATGGATCATCACCCGTAACCAGATCCACAAAATAAGCCCTTTTCTCGGGGTTTTATGTTTTAAAGATTTAATTTATTTTTAGAGAAAGGGAAAGGGAAGGAGAAACAGTGGGAGAGAAACATCAGTGTGTGGTTGCCTCTCATGTGGCCCCCACTGGGGACCTGGCCCACAACCCAGGCATGTGCCCTGAGAATCAAACCGGAGACCCTTTAGTTTGCAACCCAAACTCAATCCATTTGAGCTACACCAGTCAGGGCCTCTCAGGGTTTTATACAAACTGCCCAAAGGCCACCGGCTGGGTCAGGAGGAGCAGGTGTGTCCAGATGGCCCACCTGAAGGACAAGCCCCCAGGAGCCTACCCTGGCAGCTGTGGCTGGCCTGCCAGCTGACCCTCCTTCCCCCCAGAGCCAGGGTAGGCTGGCTGTGGGGTCGATGGAGAGTCTAGAGACAAAGTTTTCATGGTTCCCAAACTGAGGGTGTTCTGTAACACTTCCAGTAGGACTGGGTTTCTTGAGACTTCTTGGTGAGATGTGCAGTGCAAGGTCAAACTGTGGTGAGGAGCTGGCTTATTCCAAGAGGAGCAACTTCAGATCAGACAAATCCTCTTCTCTCCTAAGTCACCCAAAGCTTTTTTCTTTTTAAAAAATATATTTTATTTTAGAGAAGGGAGAAAGAAAGCATGAGAACATCGGTGTGATTGCCTTCTGTACACACCCCAGGGGGCCGAACCTGCAACCCAGGCAGGCATCCTCACTGGGAATCGAACCGGCGACCTTTCGCTGGCAGATGCCTGACCAACTGGGCCACAAGGGCTGGGGGCCCAGAGCTCTTTTTATCTCCTCAGAAAATAAACAAAACACTTTTGCAAGGAAAAGATACAAAGATCCAGAGCTTCAAAGCCTGGAAATTTTACAATGTTTCCAAGAAGTTACACCTCTCTTCGGAAATTGGGAGGCCATTTCAGCTGGGAGGGGCTCTGTTAGGTGAAGTCATCTGGATGTGGGGCCTCTGAGGGCTTATGACAAGGCAAGGGGGAGGGAAACGGGGGCTAAAGTAGCTTCTGAGATAAGGTGTCTGGTTCCCCTTCCATCATGCTACCCCCCTGCTCACTACACCTTTCTCTGGTCCCCTCTCACTGTCGGGGAAAAAAACGTAAGTTCTTCACCGGATGCCAACACAAGTGTCCCACTGACGAGTGGATTGCCTGGGCTTTGGAGTCAAACGATGTGGGTGCAAACTCTGGCTCTGCCACTTACTCGCCGTGCAATCTTGGACAAGTCGGTCAACCCCTCCGAACGCCTCGACCCCACTAACAAAGCAGGAATGACGGCTGCACGGACCTCACCTCCAGGGGCTGTCGCGAGGCTGAGATGGAAAAAGGTGGGTGAGGCGCTTACACAAGTCCCAGCACCACGTAAACAGCCAACAAATGAGAAACAGTCAAGTCCCATCGTTTCTATTACCAGCTCACCGCTCCAGCTTTATCTCCTGTCGCTGCCCAGGAGGCAATCATCTAGAACGATTAAATTGCTCGCAGGTTTAGACATGAACAGCCCACACTCTCGTTTTACGCCTGTCATGCTTTCTTGGGCTTTTCAGCACCTGGCACGTGGCGGGCACTCAATAATCTACAGGCTGAACATCTGCCCAGAATCCCCTTCCCACCCTTCTTCACCTGGCAAGCTCAGTGCAGAGGTCGCTGTCCGGGGCTGTCCTGAACCCCCTCGTGGGCACTCTCTCTTCCAGTGTCCTGCACACCACACGCTGCTTCATGGTCCTTTCCATGTGCCAACACTGTTGACATGCCTTTCTTCCTTTGTAGACCATTACTGACTCTTCTAAAGACATGGGTCTAAGGCACATGGGATATTTGCATTCCCAATGCCCAACTGAGCATGTGGTAGGTGCTCAATAAATGCTCAGTAAGACCAGTCAGTCACCCCCCAGAGTAGAAACCCACAACCCCCAACTCCTCCCAGGACCCATGGCCGTTTGCAGTGGGTTCAGCCACAAGCAAGTTTCCGACAGGTTAGGCCAATAGTAGGCCAAATCCACACCCCACCCCTTCTCCTGAATGAAACCCCAGGTTTGCCCTCCCCCTAAAACAGGAAACTGAAGAATGGGGAATTTCTTGAAATTCTTGTTTATCAAAGCTACTCTGGTTTGTGCTTCGGGGCATCTGTACTGCCTCCACTTGAACTTGGTCACCTGGAGGAGGAACTCAGTGACCCAGGAGCCTGGGGTGCAGGGATGGGGGTGCCCTACAGACCTGGGCACCGGGGGTACATGCACAGCCTCTACATGCAGCCCGTAGGAGTTGTACGTTTGTTCTTCCACCAGGCAGTCAAGTGAAAGAAGGCAGGAACGATGCCATTTTTCCCTGCGACTCTAGAACCGCCTCCAGATGCTATTGTGGCTGCCTGGGGGTTCCCTGGAGGGGCAGCAACCATCCTACCAGAGTCACCAAAGGGCCAGGGCCAAAGATGGGGGCAGGAGCATGTCTGGCTTACACAGATCTCGCAGCAACAGCAGTGCTCACGGCAGGACGCACGCAGAGGCTACAGAAGAGAACGTGGCTGCCCTCTGCCCACGCCCCCCACTAGGGAGCGCTCCGTTCGTTCGGGGAGGCAGAAACCCTTCCTGGGAGCACCCCAAGTCATCTTGCTTTGCCCACCTGCAGGCTGCCCCAAAAGAAGCCTCGCTGGGTTGGGCTGTTCCTTTCCTTTAAACAGGGACTTACATCTGACTCAAAGTTCTAACAGGAGAGTCTTAAGTAGAGAGTAAAGTGACAGTGAGTCTTAGGAAACAGTCGCTGTCCCATGAGGACAAATGTGAGCCCACCAGTGGCCCCCCAGAGCTTAAAACCCAGTTCTGAGCTCCACACGTGGTATTCAAGACCCCAAACTACCTCCCACGACTTCTCACAATTCTGAACCCGAACCGCTCACTCCATCTCAACCTACCTCACGTCAACTGTCCCTGAGTATGTTCTCTGCTTCGTCAACTACAACTTCTAGAGGGCACAGCGATGTATTTCTTCCACACTCTCTTTGGCACCCAGCACAGTGCTGGGCACCAAGTCGGGGACGCACTAATACATACTTTGCATATTAAGTTCCAAGGCCAAGCACCCACCCATGTTTCTATCCCATCAGTGAGAGATTTCAGAGTGCTTGAATGTCATGTTTCAGCTGCGTGGTATCTGACCAAACTTGTGTCTGATTTTAACCTGTTCGTGGTCCTTTACAACACACAGGAACGCCAGGCATGCACCCTCGGCAGAGAGAGGGCTTGGGGGGAATTCCTCAGCACGCAGCGTGGCCGCAGCAGCAGCAGCGTTACCCGGCCTGCTCTTGGCCCTGAGGCCTCTGCTTGGCCCAGCAGCCTGTCCTCAACGGCTGTGTGACTTCTCTCAGCCTGCGCGTGGAGAAAGGGGAGGCACCTGCGGTCAGGAATCTTGAGGCGCGACTCCCTGAAGTCTGAGGTAGCGAGAAAAAGGAATGAAGTCCTCCAAGAAGAAAAGTGCAGTCGGATTTTTGGGACTGATTTTATTTGGGCTTCTCACAGTGGTTAGAGCCCCTCTGTCTTCAGAACAATCACAGCACAGGAAACGCGTCACTGAGACTGCCCGGAAAGGTCTAACCAGCTGAATCTTATTGCTTAAAATACACATATTCACAATAACTGACAAATGGTGATGTGCCTCACACAGGAATGTGTTAGCATTTGCAGCTCTGACTAGCACCAAACCCTCGGCCAAGACCTTCCTTCTCCACTCGCCCGGAAACCCAGGCCCCATCAAGCCTCCCTGGCCCCCAACAAGTCCTTCAGCTCCCCATTTCCCCCTCTCTCTGCGCGCAGGGCCGCCTCTGGGAGCAGGGGACGGACTGCAGGGGATGGACTGGGACTGTCGAGAAGCAGCCCAGCTCCCCGGGTCCGCCGGCCTCTTCTCCTGCCTTTCAGGAGGGACGCTGCAGTGAACCTCAGCACGCAGACCGGTTCCCTGTTCTCACCGGGGAGGGAACCGTGAAGAGGGCCAGAATTCATCCATACGGTCAGTTCGCTAAAGGAGGATTCATTCCGGTAAAACTCGGTCTCCTTGGAGACACCCCAGTGAGTTTCCTGGGAATTCTTTTTTTAAGGGTGGAAGAAAAGACATCTGCGGGCTGCTGGCACACCCCGCCCACTCGCGCCGCACAGTGGCTGGCCTGCTCGCACTGGGCCTCGGCAGGGGGCGACAAGCCCTGCGGTGTCTGCCAAACCCTCCTGGCAATTCTGGGCGGGGCCGCCATCTGGGCCACAGCTAGTCCAAGCTTGTCCCTGAAGATCCAGTTCAGCTTCTGTCTGAAGTTCCACCTTCACTTTCTGTCCCGAGTGGCTGTGGACACCCCCGCAGGGGGCTGATCGGAGGGCCAGGAGCTGCTGAGGGAGGCGGCCAGGGCCAGAGCACATTTCCATCTACAGGGAACAGAACACAGGCCTCCCAGTGTCCACGGAGCAATGTGCAAATCGCAGTGACGGGCAGAGTAAAACCTCTACTTCAAGGGCAGGCTCCCTGGCAAACACTGGGGACTGCCGTCGGCAATGCTGCTGAATACGCCCAAGTACGCAGTCAGACATTTGTTCAGTAAACAGTAAATGCATAAAATAAATTACCTTGAGAGGGCCATATGCACTCCAAACCTGTGATTGTGAGAGCAGAATGGCTGCCACTCAAAGCATGTTCACAGGACGACAGGGCAGGGGGCTCACACACAACGGACAGACACACACAGGTCACCCGGAAAGTCACCATGTACAGACTTCACCTTGTTTGACGTGGGTTTTGGTTTTGTGGACTTCTAATGCGGTCACGAGTTCACCTCGTGGCCTGGCATTTGTCTATTTTTGTACACATACGTATTTTTCCCTTTCTCATAGTGTCAACGCCTAGTCTGAATGTCACCATTCAGAAGTGGGAGAGAACCAAACTCTTCCTAGAACAGGGCTGGGCGGGGAATGTTAATTTCGGCTGTCTGCTTTCTCCACTCAGATCGTTCCTATCAAAGCTCACCTGGCTGTCTGAGGCCGAACCGCAGCAATAAGGGCCCCGTGGCCCTTCTGGACGGCTGCCTTCATCCCCTCCTGGGCCACTGAAACTCTTTACAAAGGCTACAGTGATTAGTTACCCACTCGTGAGGGAGAGGGAGGGGAAGCACATGAAAACCACAGATAACCAAGGCATGTTTTTCCAAGTGGTCAGTTACAAAAAAATTACTCAGAATCGAGAGAAAATACTGTGCGAGAGCCAGGCTGTGGGACTGCCCTTCCTCAGGGCCCACAGCCTCATTTGTTCATATACACCACAGCCTCATTTGTTCATAGAAAGGCCCAAAGACTGTGTGCTTGGGGTTGGGGCAGGCCCTGTCACCTGCGGGCACAGGCCTATGGGCAGAGACGCAGAAAGCTGCACCTCTACCCACCACCATGGCTGAGGGCCTCCGGAGCAATCACAGAAGTTCTGGAGATAAGCCCCACCCAAGCCGGCATGTAAAACAGCTCCTGGTTCAACTGCAGCGGGGCTCTGGGAAGGCCAACTAGGGAAAAGAGCCACAAGGCTTCCCTTTTCCAGGACGGAATTGTTGCCTGCTCACTGATCAAGTTCTTGCTTTCAGCTCGCTTTTGTTCTTTTTATTTAAAGGAAAAAAAAAAGAGCCAAAACGAAGGCAGTATAATCTCTACACCTGCAACAGTCTGCGGCCAGCCTGCACGCGCCAGGCAGGGCCCCTCAGGGATGCGGTGATGCACTGACCTCGTCACCTGGAATCTGGGGCGGCAACAAACCCTTCCCCACCGACCACACAAGTGCCCACCACCTCTCGCCCTCCCACAGGATCAGGCCGAGTCCGGCTCTGCAGGCGCTGGCAGCGAGGGGTGACAACCCCCAGCCAGGGCTCAGGCCCGGCTGCCTCTCCTGGACTGACAAAGCAAGGCTCTCTTACACTAACGGCAGAGCAAAAATCCACTCCATCACCCAAAATCACCTCAGGACTCAGTCTCAGCTCCCTTCCTCGGGGGCTTCTTAACACACATCTCTTCGACCCAAAGGTAGTGAGATATGACTTGAAAAGGGGGGAAGGGGTGGGGTATGAGGAATGAGTCACAGAACCAACTTCTCAGCCCTCCACAACAACGTGCTTATGTGGGGGGAGAGGCACCCCAAACTGTACCTGGAGATGCAGAAAAATGCAGGAACCAAGGCAGCAAAAGAGGGGGGAAAAAAAGAACCAAGTGGCTGTACCACTTTCTCTGAAAGTCACTTAATGCTTCTTTCGTGGTTCTCCCCTACCCTGGTTGCTTCGCCAAGTTCTTGGACACGGGCAGGGCCTGCTCTAGCTGAGGGAGCTGCTGCTCTGGGGGTTCGGGGAGTCCTGCTCATTGATGGTGTTCAGCAGCAGGCATGCGGGGGGCCGCGGCAGGTGGGGATGCCCATGGTCGCAGGCCTGCTCCTCAGAGGGCTGGCAGAGCCCTTCCTCCTCGTCACCAGGGGGTCGCACGTGGCAGCTGTCGCAGAAGTCCAGGGGTCCATCCAGAGCGTCGTCGATGAGTGCGTTGAACTCCTTGAGGTCGTCGTCGTGGTGGCCCCGGTTGCACACACACACCTCAATGCCCGAGTCACCGGTGAAGCGGCGATGCCTACTGGGTGTCTTATCCTTGCTGTCGGGGAGGGCGCCGCCCTGCTCACAGCTGTAATCTTTCAGCAGCTCCTCCTTACACTCAGAATCCTTGTCCAGGAAGGACCCAGGGGCCAGCTCCCCCAGCCCAGCCACAGAGCCACAGGGCTCCACTCCAGGGGCTTTGGTGGCTGCCGGGTTGGCTGGCATGTCGGTGTTGCAGGGCTCAGGGTCAGCGATGATGCTTGGGGGTCTCGTGCTGCTTCTGCTGGGCCCAGACAAGGGGCTACTCTGTGCCCCCTGGGAGTCCCGAGTGGGATCGGCACCTGGGGGACTGCCGCCTGCAGGGCCACACTGTGCAGACAGCTGCTGCTGCTGTAGCTGGAAGGCACTGTATGGTGGGGGAGGAGTTGGAGGTCGGTTCACCACTTCCTCATAAGGAGGTAGTAAGTAGTTTGGCAAAAACCCTAAAGTGGGGAGGTAGGGAGGAGAAATTACTGCACTGGCAATAGATCCGGGACAGAGACACTAAACACACGTTTCTCTCACCCCCAGCACCGCGCCCCCTGCCCTCCCGTGACAGCTACAGGTCCTGGCATGGGCGGGGCAGAGACCTGGGGGAGTAACCTAATCTAGCTTCTCGAAACCAGAGAGCCCCTAAAGCTGCTTCATAGGCAAAGATTCCTGCCTGTCTGGTCTGGAGTGAAGGCAGAGGGTCAGGCAGATATGGTGGATAGCCAAGAAGAGATCACGGCTGCCTGGAATGGGCTTGTTTCCACAGGCACACACGCTTCAGGTTTCACGGTCAGACTGTCCTCCATCTATGTCCCATGAGCCTCAGGGTCAGAGACCCTAACTTAAGGCTCTCCGACCACTTTTTCCGGGAGGTTAGAAATCTGTGTTGTCTCACTCTAGTGCGGCTGGAAGTGAGTGGTCTGGACTGACTCAGATCAAGATCAAGTGGGTTACCAGCGAAGGGTGGGGGCCTGTGATCCAAGCTTTATTAGGAATTGTCAGGTGAGCCCTGGCTGGTGTGGCTCAGTGGATTACGTGCTGGCCTGCAAACCAAAGGGTCGCCTGTTTGATTCCCCGTCAGAGCCCATGCCACCCACGCCTGGGTTGCAGGCCGGGTCCCCTGCTGGGGGTGTGCACGAGGCAAACACATATCGATGTTTCTTTCCCTCTCTTTCTCCTTCCCTTTCCCTCTTTCTAAAATTAAATAAATAAAATCTTCAAAAAAAATAACTGCAGGTGAGTTATCTTTTGACAGTGCTGAATGCCTTGGGCACTGATGATCTAATCGTACATCAATAATTGTTAGCATTTACTGAGCACTTGCTACACGCCAGGCAACGTGCTAAGCACTTCACTTTCCTAGCTGTGGAAGCCCCACCTGCGGCCACTTTCTTCTGTAGCACACACTGCGGAATGGCTCTGGACGAGCTGCACAGCCAGGCCTCCACCTGACCATTTGAGAAGTCATCCGTATGGAGGCCCAGGGACCTCAGGTGAGTGCCTTTCAGCGCGTCACCAAGTTTCTTGATTCTCAGGAAGTCCCAATGTCACCCCCTGCACCTGCCTCTTTCATGGCAGCCTCTGCTCAGCATATCACGTGGCAGTAAACAGAGTGGGAGGCTTTCGGACCACTGAGCTCTAAACCTCGATTCACTCCCATCATATACCATCCCACCACCTGCCTAAAAGAAAATCTGCTAAAGCGACAGAGACTGGGTCAGAGTTCAGCCAGGGCAGGTTTGGAAGGGCCCCGTGGCTTTGAGGAGCTGCATGCACAGCTCTGGTTCTTCTGTGCTAAATGTGACCGCCCCCTAGTTCCCGTACTTCCGAAACCCTGCTCTGTGCTGGGCAAAGAGGCAAAAACCCCGATGCTCACGAGAGCCCTGGCTACCGAAACACACAGTCTGTGCATCCTGGGCTCCGGAGGGTGGGGTTGGGGAGCTTTGGGTGTACGTACTGAAATAAAATGGCAGCGCTGAGTAATTGTGGGCTTCCCGATAGGCAATCAGGTTGATTTCATGTTGCCGCTGCTGGGCCTGAAGGCGGTGCTTGGCTCGGCGGTGGTGGCAGACACAGCAGCAGCTCAGGATGATGATGATGGTCCACACCAGCCAGAACCCTGGGGGTGGGGAAGCAAGACAGAGGAGGCAGGGACAGAGTGAACACCAGCCAGATGGGCAGCCCTCAGAACAGGGAGGTCCCCAGCAGCACCGGCCTGGTCACAGCTGTCACTGTCAGGCCTCGCTCGGTGAAGTCACATTTAGAACCTGCTTTTCATTTTTTAAAAATTTATTTTAGAGCCCTGGCTGGTGCGGCTCAGTGGATTGAGTGCCAGGCTGTGAACCCAAAGGTCGCTGGTTCAACTCCCAGTCAGGGCACATGCCTGGGTTGTGGGCTGGGTCGCCATTTGGGGGCTTGCGAGGAACAACCAATTGATATATCTCTTGCAGATCAATGTTTCTCTCCTCTTCTTCTCCCTTCCTCTGCTTCTCTCTCAAAAATAAATAAACAAACAAATAAATAATCTTTTAAAAAAACTGATTTTCAAGAAAGAGGAAGGGAGAGAGGAAAAGAAAAACATCAACTTCTTATATGTGCCCTGACTGGGGATCAAACCCACAACCGTGGTGTATCAGAGTGATGCTGTAAGCACCTGAGCTACCTGGCCAGGGCAACCTGCATTCAGTTTTCATAAATGTTTGGGCCACAGTGAAAGACACGTGGGATGGCAGAGGGCAGGACTGTCAGAATGACAGCAGAGGTCACTCACTCTGGGGAGCCTCCAGGGACCTCGGGGGAAGGAAGAACGCCAAGGCGACGCTCCAGCACCACGGGTCCTCCCGTTTCAGGTTTGGTGGGCACTAACTACGCTCCCCTTTTCAGACAGCATGGTCTTCCTCTCCCAAGAGATGTCTGAGAAAATAAAATGCTTTGGCTTCTCTAGTGCCCGTCTTCTCCCAGAGGGACGGCTCCCAGGCTCACTTCCTGCTGCTGACACCAGGCTGTTCACCAAAAGCAAAGGGCCTCTCAGAATCCCCACAGCTCAGCTCGTTGGCAACTGCAGGGGGCCTCGGAGGGGCTGTCTAATAAACTCTTCCAGGTTCTCCAGATACCACCAAAAAGTTCTAGGGCTTTTCCCTACCACGTGCGCCTGGGTAACAGAAGGGTCCTAAAGTTACAGGTGGAAAATTCCAGCTGCCTCAGGTCCATCTCTTCCCTAGGGAGTGCAAATGACCTCCTCAGCTCCTGCCAGAATCCAGTACAATTCCATCTCCCACTGTCGCACCAACGATCCACTCTACCTCCTCTGACCTGCGGCCGCATTAGACTCGGGCCGTCAGCAGCCTCGCTTCTCCCTCCCTGCTCCAGAGGCTCCAGAGGGCCACAGGGGGACGGAGAAGGCCCAGCCCTCTTTTCTTCGGGGGCATTATTTCTCCTCCCTTCCCACTGGTTCTCTTGGTGAGTTATTCAGGGTCTCTTGGCTAACTCCAATATAAGACCCCCCTCTCCAATTTTCAAATGTATGCAGAAAAGTCTTCTAAATATCTAACTAATAAGCAATTTTGCTTGGGAATATATAAACATATGGGGGAGAAGGGAATAAAAAACCCACAAAAATAGTGACTTATCTTTAAGTAGTGAGATTATGACAAATTTTAATTTTCTTTTCCCAATTATTTTCTTCTTCCAAATTATAAAACTGGAAACAAAGTAAACCAAAACAAAATATCTGTGATTAATTTTACTTTTGCTGGCTTTTATTTTTAAAATTATTATATTTCTGGATGGGTTTTTAATTTTTCTGGGAATATATTCATACAATGAAATTATGTAAGTCATTACAAAATCATTCATACGTACTGTATTTTGACATAAGGATGTTTCTGATGTTAAATAAAAGGTTACAAGACAATGTAAAATATGACCCCAATTTTTGCTTACAACAAGGCTACATAAACATCTAGAGGGACAATCAGAAAGTTAATCATGAGGCTATTACTGGAAAACAGGACAACAGATTTTCCGGAACCGGCTCCCTCACTTTTTGCTTATCTACACTTCCTAATTTTTCTAAGATGAATGTGTACTTCTTTGAAACTACAAAGAAATTTATCTGAGGCTCTGGCTGGGTGGCTCTGTTAGTTGGAGCATTGCCCCGTGCACCAAAGGGTTTGGGTTTGATCCCAGTTGGGGGGTGAATGCAGGAGGCAACCGATGAATGCTTCTCCCTCACATCGGTGTCTGTCTGTCTGTCTGAAATCAATAAACTCATATGCTTGGGTGGGGATTAAAAAAAAAACTATCTGAGGAACAATTTTAAGATGAGTTACTTTTAAATAAGACTAGATTACATTATTGTTCATTTGTTCTCTATTCCTGAATAACTTCAATTTTTTCCATTACAAATGCTACATCTATTTTTTATCATCTGCTTTGTAATTATAAATCTGTGCTTAGAATGTTAAGTATTTCCACATGTATCCCTTGCCAGAATGAGTTAGCATCGTCGTTGTTTTTTTAAAGGCTCCCTTCTCCCTACAGACAGTAAATAAATAGACCCTGATTTTTTTTTTTTAACATTTGTACCAGAACACAATATTCTGAAAGATCCCAGTGACATTTAGGGTGTGGTCTCTGGCAACAGCTCTTTCTGTCCCCCAGGGGTGTCCTCACTGAACCTTCCCACAAAGCCACCCTTACAGGGTGAGACAGCATGGCGGTACCACTGCCAGGCTCTGGCAAGCTATTCGACACCTACTGCTCACGGCCCATGTCAGTATCGGACAGAACTTCTGGCGAAGAACAGGCAGAAGGGAATGGGCGGTGGACTTCTCCCACCAGCAGCCAGAAAAGCCTTATTCCTAGCCAGAGAACACAAACATGAGCTGAGGTTTGAAGTCTCTCCCTTGCGGTACCCCCTCCCAGATTTACTACTGACATCTGCTCAATGAACTTCCACTTCTCTCCTGCTGCTGGCTGACCGAAGCCTAGACAGACCCTGTTAGAGGAGCCCTCAGAGAACGGAGCTGAGGCCGGAAAGGAGCTCGGGGATTGAAGTGGCTGCCTGCTGCTGACTGGCGGCATCTCCTCGGCTCCTAGCGCCTCTCCTCCGTCTCCTTAGCGCCCAGCCTCCCGGGGGGCACAGGGCGGGGCACTGGAGTACACTGCAGTCCCGCAAACAGGCACAGTGCACTCTGCTGAAGAGCCTGATGCCAGGTGAATTTCCAAGTCAAAAAGATTCTTTTTATATTACCTATAGTCCTGTTACTTTTTCCAGTTTAATCCCACAATCTTTCATAGTTCTGTTACTTGATAATTTAGAAAGCACATTCTCCCATTAGATAATCAGCATTTAATTCTACTTTCAACTTTCATGCAGCAAAATACATGATCTAAAACAATATTTCTCAGATTTTATAACATGCTTAAAACCAACCAACCAACCAACCAACCAACATGCTTTTGCCCTGGCTGGTGTGGCTCAGCTGGTTGGACCAAAAGATCTCAGGTTCAATTCCCAGTCAGGGCATATCACATGCCCAGGTTGCGAGATCAGTCCTGGTAGGAACGTGTGAGAGGCAACCAACGGATGTTTCTTTCTCACATTGATGTTCCTCTCCCTCTCTTTCCCCCTTCCTTCCTCTCTCTCTCAAATCAATAAGCATGTCCTCAGGTGAGGATAAAATAAATAAAAATTAAAAAATTAAAAGCTCATGTTTTTAGTAGGAAAAATGGATTGGTTTTCACGCTAGCCAAAACCCCAGAAGGGGTCTTCCCCCTTCTGGACATATGGGTAGGCTGAACTTCCCCGCCCTCTTCTGATTGGGTGAGGCTTTGAGTCTGGCTCTAACTAATGAGTTGGGACTGGAAGTGACATTTGTCTCTGAGAGGCCAGAACATTTCTTGCATATTTGAGACCCTCCATGAGTCTTCAGCATTCCAGACAGTGACTTCAGGGTCAGTCTAGCCCCAGAGGATGATGAAGTAGGAACAAAGCTCCCAGCTAACCTACGATGGACATACTATAGTGTGAACGACAAGTAACCTACTGTCTGTCCACCAGGACTCTGGACGTGTTTGTTCCTGCAGCATAACCTGTCCTATCCTGACTGATGTAGTGAGTTTATAGGCTTTTTTGGGCGAGTGGATTTAAAGGGTTCGACAGATTCTTACGCAGATCCTTGATCCAGAAAAAAGCTGAGATCCACTGAACTAGAAGTATAATAGAAAATGAGGGCCTAAAAAAAATTAGGCAGGTCAGAAGGGGCATGGGGGAAGAAAAGAGACAACTGGATCATTTGTACGGATCAAACTGGCAGAAAACTAACTTGGGAGCAGAACGGGTCCAGTGATATGATGCGGTATCAGTACAGGTCCAAACAAGAGCCCCAGTGAACTGTCCCCACTTCACGGAAGGCAGAAGGCCTTCCTGTCTGACCCTCACGAGACGGACCCTCCTGGGAGCCATTCTAGTCAAAGCAGCGTCCCCTCAATTTTAAAACGGGGAATATCCAGACTGGTCCCTATGGAGTCGTGCCAACTTTTTATCTTTTTGCTAGATTTCACAAACGAGGAAGAACTTCAAATAGGAAAACTTAATGAAAGAGACACACACGAAAGACAAAAGCACACCCTCCTTCCCAAACTCACACCTACCCAGAGGTTACACTGCCTAACGACAAGTTTGAATTCATGACCTCCTGTGGGGGGGCACTTGTTATGCTAAGCAAAATGGAAACATGTTTTTAAAGACAACCACAGTCTGACGCAGGCACTGAGTCATGCCTCAGGGCTCACAATGAACTTGGGAAAGCACCACTGTCCGCCTGGCAGGAAGTTCTTCATTAGGAAGCCAAAGTGCACAGCGAATCAGCCCTCCTTCCACAGGACGGTGGGTGGCCCTCCGGGCTCCTTATCCCTTTTGGCAGGAGCTCCAGCCACTGTCACTGTGGAAAGAGCCCGGGCTTGGGAAATGGAAGACTTGAGAGGACCTGCAACTTTCTCTCACGGCTGGACAAGTTTCCTATAAGTGTGACTGCAAACAGAAACCAGAAGAGGCAGACAACCTGGGTTCAAACCATTTCCCAGCTCTATGAGCTTCCCTCACCTGCAGAATGGGGAGAATAATGTTCTACTACTTGATCATTAGGAGGAAAATTAGCTAATAGATGCAGAACACTCAGAACCATGCCTGGTGTCGAGTAAGTTCTCTAGCTTATTATACTACTGTTGTTACAGGCATGGCCATGGATGGCAAGGGCTTCCTTTCCATTTCCCTTTTAATCCATAAAAAAGCAAGAGTCAGGAACAAGTCCAAAGTCTGCTTCTAGGTTCTACTCTTGGCTAAATTCATTGGAAAACCAGCACACCTGCTGCTGATCGCCTTGTCTTTGTCCCGAAGCCCAGACTACCAGGGAACTAGGGTCCAGTAAGGGCTCGGAAAGAGGCCCCAGCTGCCGGCTCTCCACTTTGCTCAGTGTGGCAAGCGCTGTGGGCCTTCCTTAAGAGCAGTTCAATGGGTCTCTTAAGACAAGTTAAAATTCGTCGGTTAGAGGATCGTCCTAATACACCAAGGTTGCGAGTTCAATTCCTCGTCAGGGCACATATAGGAATCAACCAACGAATGCCTAAATAAGTAGAACAACAAACCGATGTTTCTCTCTCCCCCCTTTCCCCTCTTTCTCTAAAATCAGTAAGTTAAAAAAAATTTTTTTAAGGACAAATTAAAGTTTTTTTAAAAAATGTTAGTATGTGAAGGCTGTTCAGCGCTAACTGGATTTACTAATAACGTGTTTCATGTCATCTCTGGGAAATTCCACTGTGGAGAAACACTCCCCCACCCCTCATTAAAGGCCAAACCGACGAAAACTGAGGCCTGACTGGTTTCCCAAAATTACCTCAGGAGCAGAACTTCCCAACTCTAGCCTCTCCCTGGAAAGCAGAGCTGGGTGAATGGGAAGAGCGCTGGGATGAGAGTTGGGAGGTCGAGGCTCAGGCCCTTTGGCCCCGAGTATGTTCCCAGCCTCCCCAGGGCCTTGGCTTTTAGTTTTTCTCTCAGCCATGAAGTGTAGCCTTAGGTGGAAGTAAATACGCACGCCTGAGACCCTCTGCGACCTGGGCCCTTCGCCCGTCTAACCCGGCGCTCGGAAGGCTCTGGAGTGAAGAGTGCTGACCTGACTACTCGACTGCAGAGCCCTGGTCCACACGGCGATGGTAAGTGCGTCTAGAAGGGTGTTCTCTAGGTGAAATGAGACGACCTGCGTGCGTGAAGACCTCACTTAGCGCCTGGCACTAGGAGAGCTCTGTGTACATCAGCACCCTTCTTTCTGCCTATTTCTTCCCAGTCAAGCCCCAGGGGAAAGGTTACTGCGATCCACACTCCGTCCTTTCTCGTGGGGCCTTGACCTGTGGTGCTCCTCTGCCTGGAAAATCATCCCGCCCTCTCCATGTGTTTAAATCCTGTCTCCCTTTAAGACCCGCTGCACACGCTGCCTCTTCCAGGCAGCCTGACTCCTGTCCAGACAAAGCGAACTCTCCTTTTGAACATTCACAGCAGTTCTGGCAAATACATCCCGCTCTCTACTTTGCATTACGACTGGGGCATCTTGTCGGATCTCCTCTCTCTGCTAGGAGATGCCCTTCTTGAAGGCAAGGACTGTATCTGCCCACAGTTTCTGACACAAAAGAGGCCAGAGCCTCTGGTAGGAACTCGTTGGAATTGCAAGTCCTCAGGTCCACCTCACACCCTATTGAATCAAAAAATCTGGGAGTAGGGCCCAGAAAACTGTGTCCTAATGGGCCCTCCAGGAAATTCAGATGCTTGCCAAAGTTCAAGAACCAGTGTTATAACGAGGGTTTGCTGAATGAATAAGTGACTGGACGATGAGTTAAAGTACAAGTGCCATAAAAATGTGCAAGCTGAAAATAACAATAATGACCAGATCCTTACAGCCCCAACCACTGCACGGAAAAGACAGAACCTTCACTTCCTGTCTGACGCAAGCCCAGGAATGACGGCTGGCTGAGGTCACAACAGGCTGAAAAGGCCTGGGAGAAAGGGTGCTGGCTGAAGCTCAAGGTCTGCACATGCTTGTGTGTCTGTGTAAAGTGTGTGTGTGTGTGAGACAGACAGAGACCTTATCACACAAGAGAATTCAGGTAAAACGGTTGGTGGGAATGGCGTTTCCCCCCTCCCCCCCCCAACCTTTAAGGCCCTCTGCCAAGGATTTTCTGGCTGAGATTTTCCTTCCAAAGTAAAGAGACAAAGAGAATAACCCATTACTTTCACATTTTAGGCAAAGTTTAGAGGCAATTAGAGGGAGCAGGGTTCAAGGCCACAAAAGGTACAGTCTTGATGAGAACTGAAAGGGCCCATTCCAACACTCAACCTCTCCCTGTGCACATCAGGTGGAGGTCAAGACCCTAATAGGGAGGAAAACCAAAGAATTCCCTGGGGGCTGGGACACTCCCAGATCATCTCCTGACCAAGAAGCCATTTCTGGGCCCAGAGGAGGGGGAAGTTTTGCTTTTACAATCGCCATCCCTGATGGTGAGTTTTTTCTCCTCGTCCAGACTCTGGGTGCGGCCTAGCCGCCCCCTCTGCCCAGCCAACTGTGACTGGAGAGACAAGGAGCCACTCGTGCAGCTCGTCCTCCGGCTTTTTTTAAGCCATGGGGGTGAAGTGCCTGACTCCCAGAATGCCTCCCTGCCATCTGGGTCTCCTGTCCCCGCCGTTCCACTACCCTGCCCTGGCTTGGGTGACCCAATTCTGGTAGCTACTGGATCCACTCTGCCAACAGCCCAGGAGGCTCTGTCAATCTGAGAGGGAGCCATGAACTCCGTCCCTTTCCGCAGCTGACACGCCTGGGCCAGGCCCCAGAACCACGGACTTTGGCTCCGGGGCTTTTTGGTAGCCCAGCTGCGACCTTTGTTTTAACAAGGGATAGGAGGGAGAATTTGAACCCTGTGGTTGTCTGCACTTTAAAACATTTAAACAGTCTGTCCACCTGCTCGGTACTTTGTGTTCTCTGGTGAGTCCCACAGCCCCGCCCCCTCTATTATAAAACAGCAGCAACAATTCTGGGGCAGGGGGAGGAGTCTGCTCGGCCGGGAGTCTCAGTCCTCCAAGGGGAAGACCAGGGTGAAAAGGGGTCCTGTTTATAAGAACCTCCCCCACTGGCTACAACATCCGTT
>PVKM010003376.1:43418-58248 GCA_004027735.1 Carollia perspicillata
CAGTCCTCCAAGGGGAAGACCAGGGTGAAAAGGGGTCCTGTTTATAAGAACCTCCCCCACTGGCTACAACATCCGTTTGCGTGTAGAGGGAACGTCTTCCCAGCCAAGAGTCTGGTTTCCTCTCCATACCAGATGACAGCCCTTCTCGCTGCTTTCTGACCGTATCACTGATGGGGAGGGAACAGGGAAAGACGATGCGGGGGTAGGGAGCAGAAGCGGTGGTGGCAACAAGGGCACAGTTTGGCAAACAAGCCCAAAGCTTGTTTCCAAATGGAAGGAGAGAGGGGACGCTAAAAACGACCTGGGGAATTGTCTGCCATTTCCCTTCTCCGCAGACAGCTGTTAGAACCACTGCCGTGCTGGTCACTGGGGCTCTCTGCCCTAAGGGCTCTCCCATCCTCCCATTCTTCCCATTCGTCCAGCGTCCTACAGCGTCTTGTCTGACTTCCAAGAAGATCAGAGTACAAAGCATGCCAGTGAAGTCTGCCAGGATGGGTCCCTCCCTGAAGACCACAGCCCTGTCGCCACCATTGCGCACCTCTGGAAGGGGCAAGTGGTCCTGGCTTCAACAAACTACTGGTGAGACAAGGCTTGTCTCCATGGGGCATTGAGCTCACAGGAGTAACAGGATGGGTGCACTGGGAAAGCCTCCAGACACTCCAGGTTGAGAGCTGGGGGAAAAACACGGGGGCTCCCTCCCTCCAGGAGCACTCTGCGGGCAGGGGCTACAGAACGATACCCCTTCGAGAGGGACCCTCAGAAACAGAGGCAGCTCCTTGATGCTCTGTGGGGAATTCTGGAACTTTGTGGTTGTTATTAAAAAAAAAAAAAGAAGAAGAAGAACAGGATTTACAGCAATTCAGTAGCCCGGCTCAGCAGCTGTAGCAGTTCAGCTGCTGTGACCTGTCTCCACAAAGATGGCAAGCCCAGGAGTCTGGAGCCGCCCCTGGAAAGACCTCAGGGGCTGGCTGTCGCCGCTGGGCACACACTGCAGACAGCATCACAGGGAACCCAAGCAGGAGTTTCTGCAGCAGGCCCAGTAGCCACAGCCTCTAAGAGACTCAGACCACACCCTCCACTCCTCAGCCCACAAAGTAAGGAGAGCTTCGGAGCGCTCCCCCTCCACAGAGTCACCTCTGAACCTGGAAATGGGTTCTACTTGCCAACACTGCCCCCAAGAGAATAATAAAAAGGGCTGCCTAGTCCACGGCCTTCCAACCAGCATAGGCATAACCAGGGCCCCAGGACCCCAAGAAGGCCCCAGGCAAGGACTTACACCAGAGTTCATAGTAGTAGTTGCAGCACTGAGACTGTCCACAGCAGTGTCCAGTGTCACAGATGTAGCTCTGATTGTTGGTGCCCACACAGGTTTCCTTATCCTAAAAAGAAAAAAAAAGCATACCAAATTATAGCTTTTTAAACACCACTTCTCTCGCCCTGACCAGTGTGGCTCAGTTTTGGTTGGGCATCTTTCTACAAAAAGAAGGTGGCCAGTTCGATCCCCAGGGCACGGGCCTGTGTTGCAGGTTTGGTCCCAGTCAGGGCAGGTTCAAGAGGCAACCAATCCGTGTCTCTCTCACATGAATGTTTCTCTCCCCCTCTTTCTCCCTCCCTTCGCCCCCTCTCTAAAAATAAAATCTTAAAGCAAAACAAATACCACTTTTTTTCTCATTCCCCTCTTTCTGGTCATCTGCCTACCCTTCACCAAAATGGTTTGTACCAGTGTTTATTCCATTAAGAAAAAAACAGTAGAAAGAACACGCAGACTTAAGGGGAAAAACAGTTTACTGAAGGGAAAAGAGGGCTCAGCACACGGAGCTGACTGGCAGAGAAGTGGAGGTGTCCCCAGACAGGGTTGTGTCACCCCTTTTCCATATCCAAGCAGAAACACTTGATGTGCTCGTGTTATGGAAACCCAGCTGGTGACAAGGTGCTGCTGCTCCTGTAATTAGCGCGGTTTTAAATAAGAGCGGCTTTTCTGTGCAAGTTCCTAGAACAATTAACGCGGTATGTACTCCAGGATTAGGGTCAGCATCTTGCTCGTCATCCCACCCCACTTCAAAACACACGGTCTCCGAGGTGAATTATCGGATGATTCAAAAGAGAGCTGAAAACCACTGCTACTAAAATTCTTCGCTTTTAAGGGGTGACCTGCTCAAGGGACCTAGTCCAGTTTCAAGCCACTAGATCGTGTTTTGCTTATAGAATGATCTCCTAATAATCTTGGCTGCATCTGGGATTCACACTGTCCCTTCTCAGGGGCAGCTACAGAAAGGGCGCTGCGGAGTGACGACCCAGCAGCCTGCCAGACTCTATTCGCAGCACTGGGGAATGCGGATGGAGGTGAAAAAGGTTTTTTTACATTTCACAGTTAAAAGTTGAAGTACCCCACCAGCCAACCTGAACTTCAGCCCAGCATGTTCTCTGGACCATTACGAGTATGAGGAGACCCAGAGGTCACCTGCTGTGTTTGGCACTCAACTTTCTTTATTTTAAAGAAGTAACCCGTGCAGCTCCTGGGCACTGTTTTGTGCCAAGCACCGAGCTGGGTATGAGCGACAGGCAAAGATATATAAGACAGTGACCCTGGGCTCAGGAAGCCCAGTGTTAAGGGAAAAAACCCTGCTCAGCAAAGAAACTAAAACCACGGTGTAGTATTTGCTGCTACTCAGGCTGACCCTGCCCGCAGCGCACATCCGGGTGGATGGCTGCCAGTGGAAACTGAGGTCACATGGTCGGCTCCTCCTCTCCCCGCCTGGCTTCACCAGGCTGTCTACTTGGCCAAGGGTATAAACAGGGCACGCCAGCGACTGTCCACAGGGCCAGGGGCCGGGGAGCAACAGTATAGGCACCAGGAGCCGCAGGGAGAGGAGAAGGGCTGAAACCCAGACCCCTGGCTCAGTGCAGGTGTCCACCACACACCCCCCTCAGGCGTTTCCTGATCTTTAAAGGGTTGTACAACCCAGCGTAAAGGGGTTTACGAAGAAGGAAACATGGGAAATGCATTTTAAACTCTGACAGTGAGCGTTTCACAATACCGCCAAATAACCCTTCCTCTCTGCCTTCCTGTGTCTGCCACCAACAGAATGCAACCACCTAGTTGGGGGGGCTGTCCAGTGGGCCATCTGCTGTGAGGCCTGGAGCCCGTGGAGAAAGAAAGCAGGTCTGTGCTCGCTTCTGGTAGGACACACTCTCTCTGACTTCAGGGTAAAACACTGCTTTCGTTAGGACATCAGAAGTTTCTCCTGAGCCCTGGCAGGTGTGGCTCAGCTGGTAGGAGTGTTGTCCTGTACAATGAGAAGTCGCTGGCTCGATTTCTGGTCGGGGCACGTAGAGAAGGTAACCGACGTTTCTTTCCCTCCTCACCCTCTAACTCCCTCCCTCTAAAAATCAATCAGTAAATACAATGGAAAAAAAAAAAAGAATCCAGGGATACTTCTGCCTCGGGAAAATTCACCAGATGAGGTCCAGGCTCCGCACACACAGCAGCCAACTGGTCCTCAGTGAGGTGTGGCATAAACCGTGTGTGAAATCTAAACAAGTGTCATCCTCAGGACCTACTGGTGTCAGCTTTTCTCTTGGCTCCTCCTTCCCCCAAGGCAGGAAGCCTGATATAAATAGGACCCCACTCTCTTTCCCAGGGACAGCAGAGTTGTAGTAGTGACAGGGGACTAAGGAGTTGGAAAATTTTGGTTTAAGTGATAGCTAATAAGCTCAGTAATCAATGCATGTAAAAGCTTTTGTTCCAGGAACTGAAGGTGTGACCCGCCCGGACTCCAGGAGACCATAAGCAGTTCCACCTTTGTGCCTCAGGGGGCCTGCAAGCAGTTCAATATGGTAGCTGAGCCACAGTGCTCTAGGGGGAGAGGACCACGGCCCAGGGCGAGGATGCTGAAGTCGTTTTTTTAATCCAATTAACTTTTCCCTGATTGCCAAACCCCTTACCTACACTTTGTTCTCCTTATAAGAAGGGCCATTTTAAAGTGGAATTTAAGATGGTCTGTTAGGGCATGAACCCACCATCTTCTCCGATCGCCGGCCATCTGAATAAAGCGCCCATAGAGATTCAATCCCTGTCTCTGCTCATTGGGTTTGGTAGTGGCAGGTGACTTGAACACCAGTGTCTTTTCTGGTTTCGGCAGCACCCTTTAATCCAGAGTTCTTCGAACACTTTTTAACCAGTGCATCTTATCCCCTGTTCTCCCTCTGGTCCCAGATAGAGTCCCCCAGCTGCCTGGGACAGTCTTGATTATGAAAACTGTCATTTTTCTTCTGCAGGAGAAAGGAAAGAAGATGGACAGTTAAAAATGTAAGTATATAAGTGGGTTCACAGACCTTCAGCAAATTAAAAAATGAAGATTAGGGGTAGCGGGTTGTGACTGTCGAGAACTCCTCCTCCAGGGAGAGGGGTTCAGGCGCCCTGGTTTTGGTCCGCCCCAGCTCTGCCACAATAGAGGGATGTAACTTTGGGTAAATGACTCCGTGGCCCTAAGACTAGTTAACATGCTCTCTAATGTCCCCTTCAACCCAAAAGGCTTTATTATCCTACCCACCACTGTTGGGAACCGCCCTGCCTGGTTTCAGGAGTTAACACCCCCACCCACCCCACGCCCCCTACCTGCCCCCCACCCCTGTGGCTAAGGCTGAGTGAGCCACTGAGGAAACAAAGCTTACCTTCCTGGCAGGGGCACTGCTCCTGCCCTCTCTGGCCCCCAGTGCTTGGTCAGTTAGTCAGAGACTAAGGGTAAGACCCCTCAGAGGACAGGCAACCCAAGCCAGACATGATCATGTGGGAGGCCCTCAAGGAAGGACTTGGGGGGCTGTAGGAAAGAGGGGGCAAAGGACCCTCACCCCCAAGCTATTTTGACATAGCCCAAGTCCCCATTCTGTCTGGGAGAAGCACTTCCTGGCTCTAATCCACTTAAGCCTGAATCTATGATGGGGAGGGGGGCGGGTACAGCCCTCTGCCAGGTACAGCGGATTCCGGATTCAGGGGTGACTGGGCATGAGAAAGAATTTGTAGTCCTGTGAAGCCTGCTTTGCTAAGAGTGTTCCCATTCATATGATAAGGGTCTGGGCAGGAAATGAGTATGTCTCCTAAAGTTTTTTTGCAACCCTTTACCTGACAAACACGGACTCAGATTAAGCCTTCAGATTTCTTTGAAATGTTATCTGTTGTTCGATCCTTGCCGCCTGACATTGATTGATGAGCTTTACCTGTATCCCTGTGTGTTACGAACCTAATAAATACCATTGAGGAAGGGTACTCCTGGCCCTTCTCCTTTGAGAAACTGGCCAACTTTCCTCCCCAAGCAGATCATGTCTTGGTAGCATTATTTAAAAAAAAAAATAATGGGTGGAGCCCCCATACACACACCACCCATTCCCTCTGACAAGAGAGCTCCTGAAATCTGTCTCCCCTCCAAGTGACAGCAAAGGCCCTGGCCAGTATGGCTCAGTTGGTTGGTCATCATCCCACAAAATGAAAGGTTGCTGGTTCAGTCCCTGGTCGGGGAGCACACAAGAGACAACCAATCAATGTTTCTCTCCCTCTCTTTCTCCCTCCCTTCCCCTCTTAAAACAAAAGAAAAAGAAAATAAACACCAACAACAACAACCAAAGTGACAGCAAAGAACAGTGGTGTGCAAAAGCCGCTTGGTGCTTCCCCCCACGCCCCACAGAGTGGAGCTCACTAGTGGAATACCCTGCAGACTCCCACAGACCTCCACGACCACCACGTGGCTCCAGAGCCACCCTGAGGCCAAAGTGAGTATGAGTCGGTCAAATCCAAGTTTAAAGCCCAAGTTTATTAACTTAAGCCCACGATGCTTATTAACTGTGTGAGCGCTTGGGAAGTTACTCAATTTCTCTGAGCTCTTAATATCAATAGTATCTTTTTGTGAGCCATTACTGCCAGTGTGAAAGACCATTCAAACCACACTCTGCATTCATTTAGAACTCTTTCAGAATAGCCAAGTTCACTGGCAATGTGGGCTGCCCCAGACACACAAAGAATAGAAAAAGGAACAGGAAAGAATGCAATGGTGGGTTCAAATATGGAAAATTCTCAGCACCCTCTATGATTACCCTCTGCTTTCCTTCCAAGCATATCCAAGCATTTTACATAGATGTTGTTGTTCAAGCCAAGTCTTAAGGAGCGACCAGTAAATATCTGCCCCAACCCTTCCTCCAGAGGGGAGCCAGAACACTAACTGCACTCTCCCTTTGGGCAGGAGCTCTGTCTCCTCATCCTCCACGCCTTCCTGCCCCTGCCATGAGCACAGAGCGTGGCAATGAAAGGTTCTGCTTCACGAAACGACAGCAGCGTGGCAATGAAAGGTTCTGCTTCACGAAACGACAGCAATGCGACCTGCACGAAGGCAGAACCACCCGGGGTGAACAGCATAGCTAATGTGTCCTAAGCACTTGCTCTGTGCTGGGCACGGTTTCAAATGTATTCCTTTATCAGAGCTTGAAAGCAGCCTCATGAAATGGGTATTATCAGGGAACTGAGGCCGAGAGAGGCTAAGTAATTCATCTAAGGTCACAGAGCTGGGAACTGGTTTGTCAGACTTCAGAGCCTGAGCTTCTAACTATTATTAAGCTATAGCCCCCTTGGTTAAAGTTACACTTCTTCAGTTGGTTTTCCCACCTCAGCTGCTTAACTACATCCAATAAAAGCCCCAAACCAAATAAAGCCAGCATTTTGTCTTTGATGGAAAGATAAGGGCCCAGCCCTGTTGGCTCTTACACTCTGGGACCAGGGTCCTCCTCGTTGGCAGCGAGGAGGGGCAGCATGCAAGGGACTCCTCCCGTCTTTGCCCTGAAGGTCGTACCTTCCGCACTGATTTACTGAAGGGCAGAATGGGCTTCTTCCCGGTGTGGAACACAGGGCCAGCGAACACAGTGGGAAAATAGCTAAAACAAAGGTCACGACCACTGTCCTTGAGGGGCTTGCAGTCTAAAGAAAAAAAGATAACGCCATCACGAAGCTAAAGCTGCAACCAGGAGGGGAAAATACAGCGAGAGCTCACAGCAGGTAAGACTAGGGGCCAGTCAGGAAGGTCCAAAGCGGTTTCAGGGAGGAAGGTAAGTTGGAACTGAGATTGTCGGGATGGTTAGGAAGTGAGCAACTAGGGAAGACGGACAGGAAGAACATTCCAGACCGAGGAAATGAAAGAAGCAAAGCCCTTTCCTACCTACTGAGGAAGTGGGTAGGAAGATTAGGGAAGTGGGGACCACACCGTGAAGGGAGGTGACAAGATCAGGTTTGCCTTTTAAGGACACTTCCTCCTGGCAGTTTTCACGTGCACAAAACTCCATGCCAGGAGGGTAAAACTTGACATAAGTGAACTTTCTGCAAAGAACACGTGCTTCTACGCCAAGGCCTTTTACCTCAGGGAAGACCGTGCTGATGACCGCTCCGGCCCTCGCATGCTGTGAGCATGTGCTTTCAAGCCCTGGCACCAACATACGGGACACCTCTGGTCACCAAACAAAAAGCACAGGCACAAAAAAGCAAGAATGACCACCACGGGGGGCCTGGAAAGAACACTTTTCACAATGGAAAAGGATGAGCAAACAGTACGCCTTTTGCACATATGCAAAAAATTATCGCATCTCTTTGGTGGCAGCATATTTGCGGGACTAACAACATTTTCCTTAAGAGTTTCCAGGTGTTACAGCAGCTATTCTTAGCTCAGCCACAGCAGAGGTCAACTGGATCAGCACGAGAACTTCCCAAGTGCCAGCACGAAAGGAGGCACTGGGCAGTAAGAGTCGTCCAGGCCTGGTTTTAATTTGCCAATTTCTGGGGCTGGAAAGCTCTGCCAGCAGCTGGCAACAGCATCTTCGTGTCCTCAGTAAAGCACTAAGTTTCAAAGTAAATAACAAGGAAAGTTTTAAAGTTTCAAAGTAAAAAAACGAGGAAAATTACAATATTTCACAGGACGCTAAAGCACAGGATGCCAACTAACTAACTAACTTAACTACCTTGGCTGCTGGACATGAATGAATTTGAAGCACCACCTCTGTCTGACTTTCCTTATGGGGAAAAGAAACAGTTTCCAACGGAAACATCCAATTCCGCAAATCATGTAACAAATATATACATCTCTTCCTTCCCCAAGTCCAGGCACTGTGTTGGATGCTACAGCTACAGCAACGAGCAGAAGATTCTAGAGAAGAGACCCTGCCTCTGGCAATATGGCTGGGTAGGTGACTTAAAAATTCTTCTGTCAAAACCCTAGAAATACTAGCTATATAGCAGTATCCATTTAATTATACAGCTGAGCTTGCACGAAAGCAAGGAGGGCCCCCAGGGGCCAAAAATGTTGTGGGGAACTAGGAAGTACACTGGTAAATGAGCATAAGCCTTCCCAGCTGCCCTGGAAAGGGGCTGTGTGTTGCTCGCGGGCCTACCTGAATCTGGCAGTTGGCACTGAGCGCCAATATCAAGTGAGGATCCTCAGAGAGAGAGAGCGAGTGCAGACTGGAGAAACGAGCCCACTGGCAAACGGTGACAAAAAGCTCTGAACTGAGAACAAAAAAGTATCTCCTCTAATAATCTGTAACCATAGGCCTACCGCAAGCTAGTCTGAGACTTGAATTGTACTACTACATGGTCTGAGAATTCCCAACCCAAAAATTTAACACAAAAAAAAGTGGCCCTAGGCTGGCAATAACTCTGTGACATCTGGCAGAAGAAACGCAAAACTCTGATATGACCTACCCTTAATCAGGGCAGGAAGGAGTCTCACAAATAAAGCTCGTGATAAATATTTATGCATATGTGAGAAATATTTATGCATAAATAATATATCACAAAAAGACCTGGGAAATTCAACAGCAGGATAAGACTTCCTGAAAAAGACAAAATAATAGAATGAGCAGATTAACTATACAATATAAGCATGTTTCAAATACTTAAAACCAAAAAGAATGAAAAACATGAGAAAAGAACATACTGAAAAAGAGACAGAAAACAAAGTTAGGGAAAAAATAAAACTTGTAGAAAAGTAGTTATTGAAATTAAAAACTAAACAGGTGGAGAACACAGAGATTAGACTGTAAAGAAAGAACTGGTGAACTGGAGAAGAGATCTGAGAACATTACTGAACAAAGGGCTTCTACCAATTAAGAGAAAACACAGAAATGGCAAATGAGAAATAAAAAGCTCAAGAAAGAAAGGAGAATGGAGGAGGGGTAATATTTAAAGAGATAACTTAAGAATTTCCATGGGGAGAGGGAGAGAGGAGAATGGGGGGAAAGGTACAGGGAACAAGAAGCATAATTGGTAGGCACAAAATAGACAGGGGGAGGTTAATAACAATACAGGAAATACGGAAGCCAAAGAACTTATATGTATGACCCATGGACATGAACTAAGGGAGAGGAAGGTTGGGGGGGGTTAGGGTGGAGGGGGAGAAAAAGGAGAGAAAACCATGGGACAACTGTAATAGCATAATAAATAAAATATACTTAAAAAATAAAATTTTATTTTACATTAAAAAAAAAAAAAGGAATTCCCAGAACTGATTAAAGATACAGAACTCTCAAACAATAATAAACTCACATCTGGGCACACTGTTTGAAACTGGACAACTACACAAAGACAAAAAGACCTTAAATACATTCTGGTGAAGACGACAGAAAATTTCACTTGTTAAAGTGAAATCAGAATTTAAAATAGTCCATTCTATTAATAGACTATTATCATACTTATGAAGCTTAAAAAATAAGCTCCATAAGTATAATAAAACAGAATAATAGGACAGAGGGCCTTCGACGGGGCAGTCGGGAAAGGCTTCCCTGAGAAGAGCCCTGAACCCTGAGAAGCAGCCGGCCCTGCCGGCCCACGGGACCAGGGCCCCAGGCATGCCAAGTGCATGAAGAGACATCTGCGCTGGTGCACTCAAGGGAGAGCAAGCAGACTGACGAGGCTGAGCACGTGACATCACAGGAAGAGTGGCGTGCAGGAAGAGCAGAGAAGTCGGCAGAAGCCAGACCTCAAGTGCTTTGTACAACATGTAAAATAATGTCCGAAGTACCACAGTTTGTAAATTCACTGTTGGCTAAAATAGCTAGGTTCTCCCTAGCTCATGGCGATTTGAATAAATGTCAAAATATTTTTATTTATTTACTTATTCCTTTTTCTTTTTTGCCCCCAATACTCAAGTTGTGGCTGCTAGGGCTGAGTAAGCAACAAAATCAACTTTCCTTCCATTTTTGAATCGGGAATGGCTTTCCAGAAAGCAGACCCGATTCTAGCACTATCTGATTTTGGTAATGCTCTGTAACCAAAGGGTAACAAAGTCTTCATCAGCAAGACAGACTGGAAATGGGTGAATGAGAAAAGATAGTAAGAAACTTAAACTTAGAATCAGCTGTTTTTTGTTCTACCCTAGGCAGAATCTTCGACTTCTGAAAATGCAGCGCTTCCAGGTCCTCAGAAAAAGACTTGGGGGTGGTCATAAACAACGTTCTTTAGAAGTTTGTGGATTTACCTCCGTTTTACAACGAGACAGCCACGCTCCCGTCTGCCCTGATTCTGGTTTCCAGGCTGTCTGAAGAGCCGAGGAAAGGAAGGGTCGTCCGAGGGCACACGATTCCGGAGGGGGCGGAAGGAAGCTGCGGCGCAGCTGTGGGGAGGGAAGCAAGCTCGGCAGAGGGACGATTCCGCGAGGAGTCCTGGCCTGCCTGTCAGTCTCATCTCCCTGTCTCTGAGGGCAGGGATATATACTGCACATGACAGTGACGCCCAGCCTTTCGGATAAAGGGCAGGCCCCTGCTAATAAGGTAACCAGTCTGCTTAGCATGAACTGGGATATTAGGAATGAACTTTTACGCTGTTTGGTGGAGTTCGGTGATTTTCCAAAAGGACCTTAGCTGAGGGGCAGGCTGCCCTATGCAAACCAGTAAATCTCATCTGACAAGGTTCAGCCTCATCCCCCACATTTGGCGCTGTGCCCTTAGGGCCCCTAGACTCAGGAACGCCCTGTCTCCCACGCCCTAGTTGGAAGGTGCCTTTAAGGATAAAGCCAAGGACTGGATGGGGCTACTGACAGACTTGAGAAAAGCCTAGAACCAATGGGGGCAGCCGCTGCTTCAAGTTGTGGCTAAGACGTGTGGTGCTGAAGGGGAGTCCCAGGGGCCCAGGATGTGGTGGGGACAGGTGAGGGTCTCTGGAACAATCCTATCGTCTTCCCTTCAGAATGACGCTCTGCAAGCGTCCGAGGAAGCGCGGCCAGTGAATCCAAACTAAATAGGGCCTCGCACACAGAAGCGAATACGCCCCAAACTAGCAATGAACACAGACAACAAATGCAACGAAACCGACATGTGCTGTTCCCCACGGGCCCCACGTCACTTGGGGTGTTCGTTACGAATGTCGCTTGAGAGCCTCTGGGGGCAGAGACTGAGGATTTGCCTTTCAGAACACAGTTCACTGATCATGTTCACATACACTCAAGTCTGAGAACCATCGCCCTAGATTGCCAATAAACGTAAAATACACACAGCTCTTGCCCCTAAAAGTGGAATAGTCTGATATTCTTTTTCTAGAATCTCAAACACATCCCAACACAGTGACCCCCAGAGTAGCCACTTAGAATCAAGACACATTAAATTATTTTTAATCTTTCTGCCTCAGGCCAAACAATTTTTTATATTAATTTTCTTTATTGATTGATTTTTGGACAGAGGAAGGGAGAGAGAGAGAAAGAAACAACAATTCCTTGTTCCACTCACCCATGCACTCATTGGTTGATTCTGGAATGCGCCCTGACTGGGGACTGAACCTGCAACCTTGGTGTATCGGGACGACTCTCCAACCAACTGAGCTACTTGTCCAGGGCCCATAATTTTTCTTTTAAAGTAACACAGCAGTTGGGTATACTCCTATCCTCACCAACACTGCTGCTGCCAAAGCTGCATCGCAACTGGATCCTCATTAAATGGCCCCCAAACCGAGTAGCCAGCAAGAAATTAAAATCCATTTCCTGTGTTGCTATCAGGAACCTGAATAACAAATTCAGACAAAGCCACTTTACCCTGGTAGGAAAATCCCAGAACAGAGGCTGGAAGCTGCAACATAGCCCACGGTTTCATTAACAGCTACTCGTCAGTGTTCAAGTGCAAGCAGGTCTGTGGGGTTGGACTGCCTGCAGCAGGATGGGATATTGGGTTAACGGAGCCCCTCTTCCCCCACCCCGACACTTAGAAGGAAAAGCAGTCCTGCTTTTGAGGTACCCCCCAACCCCGGGCAATCCCTCATCACTGATCCTTTCTGCCACAGAACACGTGCACTGGGAAATGCAGCACTTCGGCCAGAGCTGGTGCAGAGCGCCGAGACACACACCAGAGGTAGCAGGTGCCTCTCTGGCTGGGCAGACGGGCACTTCAGCTGGCTGCCATGTGTCCACAGTTGGTCTGATGAGGGCAGGTCCTATCTTTCCCATGCAGTATGACTGCCCTTCCTGCTTGAAAGCAGGGATCACACACGGGGGGGGGGGGGTGTCCCTCAGGACACAGCAGGCCCGCTAATCAGTTCTATACCCACATGGCTCTTTGTTTCAGTTTTTTAAGAAATGAAATTGTCAACATTTTAAGATGAGAACAATGCATACAGAAATTCAGATTCCCAGCTTCTCTTGAAAATTCAAGACCCACATGTTTGGGGCCTTAGGGCCAAATCAGTCCGAGTCACAGACGTCCCTGAGCTCTGGCTGCACCACGGCCTCCCTCAGTCCTGCTGTCTAATACCCCCTCTGCTCAACTGGAGCATGTGCCTGCCTGGCCCCTGTGGGCATCTGGCTAACTTCTCTTGCTCTCAAGTTCAGTCACAGACCGCTCATCCCCTTACCTTGAGGTCCAGACAGGCTGCAGAGGCCCGAATACAAACAGCAGACATCTGAATTCGCTACACTGAGGCTCGAGAAACACCTTCCCTAGGACCTGTAAAACAGGTACCTGGACACAAAGAGAAGGGCCCTCTTTCCTGCACGTGGGAGATACCTCTGCGGAATCAGGAAAACCTCCTGCCCCCACACTCAAGAGATGTGACAGAGAACCAAGTCCTGCCTGGTGACTGCGCTTTCAAGCATTTCGCTGGGCTTTTCTTTGTTGCTGATGGGCTTTACGAGAGATTCACCAGTTTCATCTGACAGTGGAGTGGCATAGGTGGGGTCTCAGGGACACAGTCCTTCCTCATTTTAAGCAAAAATTCTAACTTTGACCCCACTTTTGGTCAGCAGTTCTCTCCTCCCACAGCAGGCTTTGCTGCGAGCTAAAGAAAAAATGACAGGGCCTGCCTGGAGCATCCGTGTGTCTAGAGACCAGCAGCAGAGACCTACTGCCTGTAAGCAGCTCCACACGTGTGGCAAGGAAAAGGCTGACTCCTACCTCTGACAAAGGGCCACAGAGTACAAACTGTCTCCCTGCCCTGGCTGGTGTGGCTCAGCGTACTGAGCGCCAGCCTGCAGACTGAAAGGTCGCCGGTTCGACTCGCAGTCAGGGCACAAGCCTGCATGGCGGGCCAGGCCCCTGGGTGGGCATTCGAGAGGCAACCAATCAATGCATCTCTCACACATCGATGTTTCTCTCCCTCTCTTTTTCCTTTCCTTGCCCTTTCTCTAAAAATAAATAAAATCTTTATTTAAAACATGGTGTCCCTGCAAACAGATACAAGATTAAAAACAACAACAACAACAACACACACACACACACACACAAACTTCAGATTCCAGAGGCCCCAAAATACTCTGAATAACTTTATAAGATCTTTCTGAACTCTGAGACCTTACACTTAAAAATTAAAAGATAATTTAGAAACGGGAGAATTTAGTGTGTTATCAGAGACAGATTAATAAAATAAGTGTAGCCTTGCCCTGGCGCTTGGCTCAGCTGGTTGGAACATCGTCCCATACGTACGGTTGTGGGTTCAATTCCCGCTCGACTGGGGCACAGGGAGGCAACTGATCGATGTTTCTCAATCTCTCTCATCTCCTCTCTCTAAAGTCAATAAACATATCTGCAGGTACAGATTTAAAAAATGAAATAACCATTCTTTAAGCTGCATAAAGTTATTTGGGCACTACTGAGACTCTACCCTTCAGGAGGCCGCTCATACAGATTCTTCAGATGAAGTGATAAAACGTCAGTTTCAGAAGGGCTGGATCTTATCTACTGGCCATAAAAAATTAACCCCATACCTATACTCTTGACCAGACACAGTGCCTGGTCAATGCATCTGTTGACTAGGGGCAACCAAGATGTCACGCTTCTAGCCCCAGCTGGTGTGACTCAGTGGATTGAGCGCTGGCCTGTGCACCATACGGTGGCAGGTTCGATTCCAAGTCAGGGCACAGGCCTGGGTTGCAGGCCGGATCCCCAGGAGGGGGCGTGAGAGAAGCAACCACACACTGATGTTTCTCTCCCTCTCTTTCTCCCTCCCTTCCCCTCTCTAAACCTAAAATAAATAAAATCTTAAAAAAAAAAAGATGTCACTCTTCTAAATCTCTGAGATTAACTGACACATATTGTTTAGAATGCAGCAAAAAGAAAGCACACCTATTTCCCCTTTATACCCTATCCTGCTTTCCCCGAGGCCTGTGACTCCCGCGGCTGCTACGAGGCCTGTCCTACACATCGCAGGATGTTCATCAGCAGGGTCCCTGGCTTTTCCTCCCTAGATGCAGGTAGCAACACTGCCCCCCTCTTGTTATAACAACCAACCATGGCCAGATATTGCCAGAGGTCCCCTGGAGAGGGGGGGGGGCAGAGCTGCCCCTAGTTCAGAACCACTGTTCCAGACAACTCTTACCACGGTTTG